>KK351030.1:2450364-2484067 GCA_000671755.1 Glossina brevipalpis
TCATGTGCACGCTGTTGACTAAACATTTGTTGTAACTTTATTGTACAATTATTGCTTTTTGCTGTTGAACAATAAATGTAACGTTGCTGACTGTCTATCTTCTCATCTCCTCCATTACTGATTCGCTAGTACAATCAAACAAACTAACAATAAACGTTGCTTGCACTAATGTTGCACTGACTTCAGAAAATTTTGCGTCTTTGATAAATTTTGCACGATAAGAGGTGTGACATTGACAACAGCAGCTACATGTTAGAGAGGATCCTTTGCAAGATCGTTAAAGCATCTCCTCTAGCATTTCTATGACAGAACTAAAGCTTTTTCTATAGTTTTAAAAAAAACAAAAAAAACAAAACAAAAAACAAAAACTGTAACTTTAAAGTGCTCATACCATATATGCTTGTATTTATTCTCACAACTTATTGCATTTAATATACAATTTTATAGATTTAATAACTAAAACATAAATTAAATTTTAAAAAAATATATACCTTTTTTTACAATTTTGTTTACACTTTTTAATATTTATTTATTTATTTATTTATAGATACACTTACTCGTATTATTATTATAACTAAAACTACAACTGTATTGAAATGCATTGTTTACTTGTCTGAGATCTATTAATTAAGCTCTACTTGATTAAATTTTTAATATTAAAAAGATTTTTCTGTGACCGTGAAGACGAAACTTATTTATTTATTCTTTCGATTGTTTATTGGGAAAGTAGAAGAAATTACAAAAAAAAAAATACGTATTTGATAGAAATGTTTTTTTATCAACATATTTAACAAAAAAAAAAAAAAAAATTCAACTAGAATACGGCGAATTACCCAACAAATAAAAAAGCACTTAATTTAAAATGAAAATAAAATTTTTTTAATAATAAAAAAATAAAAAGTTTACTTTCTTCCACTTGAGATTTGTTGGTCCATGACAATTATGAGAATTTAAAAAAAATATTCATTATAAAAACACTTAGATTAAAAAGAAATTATGTTGAATAACAACAGTATTATGCATATTATTAATAAAAATGTATATTTTTAATAAAGAAAACTACATGGGCTTAAAAAAAAAATAAAATTTAAAAAATATGTATGTATATTATTAAGAAAAATATATACTTTTAATAAAAAAGATTATATGTAACTAAAAAAAAAAAAATAAAATCAGAATAATAAAAAAATATTATTAAAGAAAAGATGTATCTTTAATATAGGAAACTAAATGGGCTTAAAAAAAATAAAAATAAAAATAAAATATTAAAAAATATATATTTTTGTATATTGTTAATAAAAATATATATTTTTAACAAATATTTTCGTATGTACCTACAAAAAAATAAAATAGAAATGAAATTAAAATAATAAAAAAAAAGCATTATTAAGAAAAAGAAACTTATTGATGCTTTAAGAAAAATGAACTTAAAGTACTAACAGAAGTTACATTTTCTCTTCTTTTTAAAACAGAATTGTGTATTAGAAGTTGATTTTTGATATATCACGCATAAGATTTATAGGAAAAATTGGGCTTTTAGTGTTTTGGTTAATATCTGTTTTAGAATCTCGATTATTATACATATTTCCATGAATTGGATTATCTTGCGTATATACATTCAGATTTAAACATTAAAAAATTGTACACTATTTGAGCAATAGGAAGTTTTAATATCAGGAACATTGATCGGTATAAACGCGTTAAATATTTTAACTTATTACTGTTTATTTGTACTGTTACTTTATTGGACATGCTCCCTAAAAACCTAAATTCAATCGAAAACATGATCAAACATTACCAATAGCTGATAATAGGAGGAGTAAAAGCCAAAACAAGAAAAAAAAAAAATTCTGATAGAAGTCACGGTTACTACGCATGCTTTGGAAAGTTTGTTAGACAACTTCAAAAACACAAAGTTGTAGATTAATTTTGTAAATCATTTTGAATGCATTTCGATTTAACAGAAATAACCATAAACCATATTAAAAAGACAGAAAAATAATGTTTGTTAACAGTATTAGAGACATTTTAGGCATTCCTAAGATGTACCTGAGTTAGATCGATGATCTCGTTAATGTTAATACGAACTTGAACTTATAGCGAACTGTGTGTACGTTCGGTGCATATTTAATTAATTGATTGTCATTGTTACTAAGATTTAGTAGACTATTAAGTTGTGCGTTAACAATTTTTTATCGTATGCGCAATCGTGCAGACAAGTGAACGAATCAACACGTGAACGAGCAACATTAAAAGGAGATGAAAAGAAATTTAACAATTTTACGGGCTCCTTAAGAAATCCATTAAAATTGTACGGGATTTTTCAAATTTTGAAGAAAATCTATTCTTTTTCTACCAGAAAAACTTAAACTTTGCCACTTCACACATTTTCATGGATAATGAACATTTTGCACTTCAGAATTTGTCTCTTTTTTTATTCTTTAAGGAGTTGGTCTGTCTGTCTTCTCTTGGTGTGAACGAATAAAATGTTAGAGAAGTAAAGAGCAATTTTTACGATTAGTCATTAAAGATCACAGCGTGCACATACACTCACACATGCATGCATGCACACACACGCACATTTGCAGGCTGGTGCACAATGTATGTACGTTTCATCATCATTCGTTTAACGTTGTATCGGTGTTGTTGTCAGCATATCGGAACTTTAATGGGTTAACGATGTTCATAAATGTGAAGTAAATGAAATGAAATAAAATGAAATCTGTTCACCTATTCTACAATAGATGTACAAATGCTCTCTTAAATACAATCCCTCCTCGTTAAATTACAAGCGAAGAACAAACAGATAAACCATCCAAATTAGATATAAGAATAAAACAACAAATACCAGAAGCCGACAATGCGTGTCATAATAAAAACAAACCGAAAAGACCACCAAAGCATCAGATAAATAATTATTAAGATCACATTAGCATTGCGCTACGCAGCGCTGCACTATACTGCTCCGTGCCATCGTACACAACGAGACTAGGGGAGAACTACAACTAGAAAGTCCCAAAACTATTTTTATAACTAAACTAAATATTATATATGTGGCCGCCGAAACGACATAAAACTATCTTAAAAAAACAAAAAAAAAGACCGAAAAGCATTTCGGTCATAAAAAAATTTTATTCACTAAATAATTTTTATTATATTTTAGTTGTTTTCAATATCACATAAAAATGTTTTTTTTTTTCTCTCTTTTTTTTTTTCTTTTCTTTTTATCAAACTTTGCGATTCGAATGTGCACTGCCACCCAAGTTTCGGTAAAATTGCCTCAGGTCGCATTTCAATGAAAAACCACAAAACATCGAAACGTGATCGATTTCAAAACGTTTTCAGTTAATTTTCATACGAAACCACAGATTATCTACAATCGTAACAGTTACGGACCACACAGTGGTGTTTTTAGAACAAAAAATTACTACACTGGCTACTTCCTTTGGCCAGCCAACTCAGCTCACCTCAAGCTAAGCTTAACTCAACAAATAAATGAAGTAATCAGATTTGTTGATGAAATTGCAGTCAGACAGTTAACTTAAATTAACTTAGTTTGAAATCATATTTAGATAGGATCGTACACAAATAAGTAAAATCTAAAATTGAACGAAATTACAGATAAATTGAATATAAAAGCCGCATAAATGAAAATGTTTTGTTTCGTAAGGTCAAAGGGAGGAGGAGAAAAACAAGCAAGCAAGCCAGCAACCAAGCACGCAAACAAAGACAAAATTACGATATTATGTTAATAAAAGGTAAGCAAAGAAATAATGATAGTATTGCAAATTGCTCCACGTTCCAACAATTTCGTTGTTCGCTCTTCCCTCTTTGCTCTTCACTCTCATCTGTTCACTGTTCGCTGTTCGCTGTTCGCTGTTCGCTGCTCGCTATTCGCTGCTCGCTATTCGTTTTTCGCTTTCCATTCAATCTGCTTTTTAAGTACTGTTTAAGTTTCTTGGGCTGCACCTGAATTTTCAAATTTTAACTGGGTATCGCATGCACAGAGGGTGCCAAGCACATAGCCAGTTTTCACGTAAATACTGTTATAATTGCAGCAATTTAACTCCGTTGTTTACGCAATGGTTTAGTTAACTGTTAAGGTTTTTTTTTTTTTTCTAAAAACAAAAAATCTTAACACTTTTCTCATTGGCTTACACCATACAAAACGTATAATAATAATTATAGTAATAGTAATAATAATAATAATAATAATAATAATAATAATAATAATAATAGTTGAAGCAATATCTCACAATTGTACATATGTGCACCTCTTGTAATCATATAAACAAATGACATAAAAGTATTCACACACAAGTAATTAAATATTTTGTGTTGGATCTACATACATAAGGGTGAGTCAATTGTCGGAGCAAACGTTTCATTGCAATTTAATGTAATAACCAAAAAAAAAAAAAAAAAAAAAAAAAAATTGGAGAGTTTTTGTCGTTAAAATAAAAATCTCAAAAAAATGAAAACTTTTGCTTTTTACGAAATCATACACAATTTTTAGCGGAAATTGTTTCGTTAGGTCTTAACCTTTGCTTAACATTTTTTCATCATTCATTCATTCCTTCCTTCATTAATCTCTTTTCACATAAACAAATTTGATAATTGATTAAAATCATATAAACAAATCATCGACAAATCACGCGCACTGCACTGTACGATGATTAATTATCTTTGCTTGACATCCATCCATACCTAAGCAATGCATTCATTATATGTTTTGTGTGTATGTGTTTATGCGTACTCGTATAATAATTCTTTGATTAGAACAATTCATTGGAGTCAAACTTGAATGAGAAAAACGCATATTTGTGATCTGTAAGTTTCCATTCCCTATCTCTCTATTTTTTAAAGGTTTTCCCTTAGTTTTTCCCCATTTTCTTTTTTTTTTTTTATTTTTTTATTTTTTATTTTTTGATGAAAAATCATTTATAACAAATAATCCATCACCTGCGAGAACACATCCGTCATTGAGAGCTTTACACATTAAATTGACAGCAAAATCAAAAACAAAAATGTATATTTTTATAAACATGCACACATAGCTGCGTGTAAATGAACGTATCGCGGATCATATGTCCAGGGACACTGGGAAAAACAAAGCAATTATTTTTTTTTTTTTTTTTAATTCTTTTTCTTGAAGTAAATTTGCCATGAAATATGAAATGTTATAGAAATTCGTTCTTGTCTATTATGATGTTCTTGTTACCATTTCTTTTCAAATGAGTAAAACAAAAAAAAAGAAAAAACAAAACAAAACAAAAAAAAAAAGGAAAATAAAACACAAGGCAAGAAAAATTTTAATTTCAAGTTTTTTTATAAGAAAAACATTATTATTGGCCAAGAGCAAAAATGATTGACACATCTATTATAATCATAGGGGACGCACGGAAAATGTTAGTTATGAAGCAAGCACCTTGTGGATGAACATAATGTAGCAGGAATGGATGAAAGTAAAGAATGCATTAATATTTAGCTTTGCTCTAAAACATGATTTTGCAATAGCAATGATGATGATGACCTTAAGGCAGCGACAATTGATTTGTTACAAAGAAACATGGATCAGTTTTGCATACGCCGCACAATTCGTTGCAATACAATTTTTGTTTCATTCTGATTTGCTATAGAGCAAATCGATACCAAAAAATTATAGAGAATAAATTTTGTATTATTTGTTGTTATTTTCGTTTTGTTTTTTTTTTTTTTTTTTTTAAGATCTGTATGGAAATCATAGCCGAACGATCTTTGGCCATTAAAAGCAATAAAGATTTCCCATTATATACATTTGTATCATATGGCAACCGAGTCGACATCATAGATTTCTCTGTCTAGAATACTGGTTCGAAGGTGTCGGTGGACACGCATTTGTTAAACAAACATAGCGATTCAAGCAAATCGAAGCGAAAGGCAAATTATGGCACAACAACAAAGCCTCAAGCTTAACAAATTGTTGTATAGCAACAAGTTTCAATATTACATGCAATGATGATTATATACGTATTGGCAGGCGCAGAGGAAAACCAATTGCTCTTAAAGAATAAAAAAATATTATATTGTGTTTGTAAAAGCAAAAAACAAAGTGATTCGTTGTGGTCGTAACGACCACATCTTCGCTTTCAATGTTACTGTTCGGTGTTTTTGTCCTCTACCTGCCGCAATCACAACGAATTCTTCATCTCTTCATTTATTTATTTATTATTATTATTTATGTATTATTTTTTTTTTTTTTTTTTTTTGGATTCCCTTTTAAAACGTAATGCAATTGTTCTGCGTAAATAAATGGCAATAAAAATCAAAAACTACATCTTAAATAAAACCGTAGAATTTAATATGTTTTCCTTCTCCATAAAATTCAGAATAGAGTAGCATTACTGTTTGAAAAACAAATTTATTAAAAAATTGTATTATATGTTATACGGGAAATGTGTTGCTACAATTTTGCGTTTCATACATTTTTCAAAATCAATCACAACGAATGCTACGAAATTCCTATTATTTGTAAAGACTTTGATTGGGCTGAATATTGAATAATGTTTTAGCGACATTGCTTGTCGATCTTCCTCTCTATAATTTTCATGTCAGGTTAAATTGCGAAATGGACTAATGTGCGGTCATTGGTTGCGCTTAAAATCTCCAATAAGAAATCTGTCACTTAATATTCTGCTTATGTTGTTATTTTTGAACTCAAAAAATGTCAACGGAGTGATAGCTTTCTATTACAGACATTGCATAGGCATTGAGTTCAAATATTTCCATAATTTAAAAAAAAAACGGAAATAGGTCCCAAGAATAAGTTTTCAAATGCATTTAATTGAAACCAGTAGATAGTGGCAATGAGCAGCTATTTAATAACAGGTATGTACGTGCACGTGTTTTCTTATTTCTGTTTTTTATCATTTTGTTCTACAAGTTACTACAAGATACCACCTGCCCATATCAAGAATATGCACGATTCGTCACTAATGGGCGTTTGCCCTTAGCCACATAAACTTTTATCACTACATTCTCATTCGCAGAACGAATAACGGACACTGCCTAACGGAGTCTGATTGCATTCAGTTGGCTTCTTTTTGTGAGACGTTAATGGATTTGTTTATTAGTTTACAATTCTTCTCTCCGCCCTTTTTCTCTCGAATCTGCAATTTCATCATAAAGCTCTTGACGATGCTGCAAAGGACAGCCTGCTCTATCATACCTGTGAGTAGCTCTTCGTCCCCGAAGCTGCTAAGCTGCATAATGGCTATCCTATTGCCCACTATATATGAAGCGCGACGGCATACACTGGTACAATTCCCAATGCAGTAGAACACTGGCGTGTTACCACAGCTATAATGAATGTTCGGTCAATAGAGACATGACATTCCTCTCTCGGCTTCTCTTTCTGATCTTCGCCATGCTTTTATATACAAAGAATGTGACGATAGAGAAGTGAGGGGACACAAAAGTAAACAAAAACGGGCCCTTTGCAAATGAATTTTATGATAAGCTCAACGCTCTTCTCCTTACCCTCGCAAAAGCGGCTTACCTATAATCCATTACGCCTGACACTGTGCAGATGATTCCGGAAGTAACCGCGACTAGTCCGAAATTGTATGAATTAATAATTCATCTCCTCGATCTATGGAGATGCATGGGCGAGAAAGTCTATCTATTTTTAACGACTCTCTTTTAGTTGCAAACCTCAAACATTATATGTTCAATGTGTTGCTCTGTATCCGCACAGTAAACTATACTCTAAGGAAGAGGAACATGGATGTACCGAAACTCTCACCGCTATATGGTCGCCCTATAAACGGCAAAGACAGTGTTTAAGGTTTAACTATCTAATCTGGCGACGAGTTACTCCCTCTTAAATGCTGAAAGTAGTATTTATAAAATATCGCTTTTTTTCTCTAAGTGTATGTATATTGATCAAGCAGAGAATCGGGAGAGCGTAGAGTCAATGTTCTTTCTGCCAGTACGTACATCTACGCGAAATGATAGTCAGGGTAGCTTTTCCGGGGTTGTATAGAAGACTTGAATTGTGAAAAACCAAATGGTTGCCTAATGTTGTCTAAATAAATTTAAGAACCACGGTGATCAGTATGCCCACTCACATAAGTCATCTATTACGAGGACCTCTTGGAGGGATTACTGTTTGAAGGATGCCGAGGCAGGCGACGGTGAGTCCTGACGGTCGTACGCAGAATATCGTGGTGATTGTGATAAACCCGAAGCGGAAGCTATTAAATAATGAGATGCAGATAGATGTCAAACATTTTCCAGAATTAGTTCAATGTATCAAACACTTTAAATTATATGATACTTCAGATGTAGTGAGGCTCCCTATGAAATTCATATATAATTAACAACAAGTTAGGGGAGCCACAGAAGCACTGAGGCGCGTCAGTTTACGTGCGAATAACCGGCTGTATCAGCGGACGCCGCTTAGCCTTTATCGCAGGAAGCTACGTTAAGCCTCAAGAGATATTCATTCAAATTTCAATGAAAATGAGCGGGAAACTCAATCTTTTACTACTCTCTCCAAGCGACCTTAATTTCGAGCGTTGCTGCTTTTTGTACCTTCCCTTCTTAGTTCTCGCCGTAGTTGCGTATCTTCTCATCTAGCTAAGTGTTAGTAGGCTTCGTCCTTGCGATCACCAAGGCTGCCTCTTACGATATGGGTCGTAATTCGCTTATTTACTTAAGCCTCATCGCGTCGCCCTCAAATTCTTACACGTCGGCTTAATAATGAGATCTCTAACCCCAACGAGGCTTACGTGACCATCGTAGCTATGAATCTCTTTATAACAACAGCTAGTTTACCATAGTATGTGGTGATATTGAATCCGGGTATATGTTTGTGTGTATTTATTCCTATTCGTTATCCGTCATGGCAAGTCCTTCAACTTAATTTTTATTTAAATGAATTTTCACACGCCCTCTTTAATGTTTTATCAACGCGATCATTTACAGATATGATTAACACTTTATTTCATCTCTTATTGGAAATGTCAGTTTTAATTAAAAATATTTTTATTTATAGATGATAACGCATGAAACACACATCCGCACATACAAACACACGCATACAATGACGCTGAGTCTGCCAATACTAATTGAACGTTGTCATCTTCCTCATTGTGATGTTCTGATCTGATCTGCAACTAAATTATAAGTTGGTTACGGATGAATATCTAAAGCGTTGCCACAGAGCATTTGGGTGAAATATAAATTCTTTTGTATATAATTGATAGGGTAATGTTATGCGATTGTTACAATATTATCTGTCTACATTAAAGAACGCTTTGGACACACACACACATATGTATGAAACATTTCAATAAAGACAATCATATGCATATACATACGTACATACATATATGTATACATTTAATGGATAATTTATACAAAATGCGTTCCTTAAGCGAATGTCGGGAGTACTTTAAATAATAATGAATGAATTTCAAAAATAAAATGAAAAGACTGTTTATTGAATATTTTTATGTGTTTTTGTGTTTATGTATTAAATAGTCAGTCTTCTGTCTTCTACTACATAATGTTTAATTGCCCTCCCAACTCCCTACTCTCCACTCCGCCTTTCCCCCTCTCTTCATCACGAATCGTACAATATTGAGTATTAAACAAATGTCATAAAAAATATCGGTTCTAAGCAAGAGTTAAAGGTCTTCCTTAATATTAATTGCTTCTTTATAATCATATTTAAAAAATATTTAAAAAACAAAAAAACAAAAAAACAAAAAAAGAAAGAGGAAAAAACAAAGCAGCAATAAAAAGTCAAACAACTTATTGAGGATAATCTTAAAGCTAAACAAATCGGGACAATTAGGATCGTATATATATATATATATATATATATGAGAATATATATATATGAGAAAATGCTTCGAGTTTTTGTGGTTGGCGTTGTTGTTGTTAATTTCTGTTATAACATTACATTTACATTGTTGAACTTTTTTATGTAAATCACCTGTAACATAAGACGCGCACTTGTTTCATATGCCCTGCACCACACCACCTTCAATATACATATTAGTGATAATTTACATATTTGTGTGCGCATACATACATCTCAACGAATGAATGAATGAATGCATACAACTGGCCACCAACATCGAAAGTTCTAAAGGTTAACAGCACCTACATCTAAACATAAGCAAATACGTACGGAGGTACGTACGTACCTGTGTATCGCACATACTAAACTAAATATGTATGCATGTGTGTGTGTTTGTGTGTTTGTGTGTACTCGTATAATGAATGTTTTTTTAATAACAGCGACAACGATCGCTGCAGGTCTTCTCGTTCCACATGTGCATCATCACACACATGCAAATATCCCTTATTTTAGGGAAACTGTAGAGAACCAAAAAACCAGAAACAACCTCAGCAAGCAAACAAACAAGCAAGTAAAACAAACGACAAAGATGAACAGCAGTCGAATTGCAATCGATGCGCTACGAACTGAATTAAGAAAACAATAATAACACTATAAAAGAGCCTACGCGCTTTTAACCAAACGAATGGACTACAAGAATATGTTGCATGTGAGTCCAAATGAATTACCAGATTAATGGACGGCATAAATCACATTATCGCTTCCCTAAACACACCAGCAAAGAACAAAAAGAAGAAAAAGTCAATTCTACTTTGCCCTGTACTATGTACATACATAAACACATACGCACACACACACACACACACAAAAACACATGAAGAGTGGCAAGCAGACGGGCATTATGCAAAGTAATGCGAGAATTTATTGAACCTTTAACAGGCTACAGCTACTACACAATCACATCTCATAAATGAGTTACACATTCGCATTTTTGTTATTCAAGATCGAGTAAACCGAACCAAACTGAACGGAGAAGAGCAGAACAGAACAGAACAGAACAGAACAGAAGGAAGAAGTATGTATGCCTCGGTGCGTGCAGTAAGACCAAAAAATTAAAGAACACAAAAAAAATCAAAAGAAAGAAATGAGACTAAATAGTAGTTTAATGGTCTTGCCTGTTGGCTTTCGCCTGAATTAACTGGTGGTGTTGGTGGCGATATGTTATTGTTGTTCTTTTTTGTTTTTTATTTACTTTTTTTTTTGTTTTTTGGTTTTTTTTTATGCAAATGGTACAAAGACAAATCACACCTTCTGCATTTGTTGAACAAAATAAATCTCGTAATGAGTTACGATAAGCGCACAATTTCGACAGCTAAACAAATCACTTGCAATTGATCTTCCAACAAAGCCACAAAAGCTCTTATACGGAGGCGCACGCGCGTACACATACATACGTACGTTTGAGGAGAGTGCGGGCAGCAACGGTGACATTTATTGACTGTTCTTCGAAAGAATTTGAATCACAAATAACGATAAATAAGATCACTGATCGCACTGATCGTTGTTTACCATATAATAAAAAAAAATAAAACCAGATTTTGGTTGATTTTCTTTCCTCTGGTGACATTATCAAAGTCAATATTTTCGGAATAGAAGAAAAGTATTTTTGTTTTTATTGTTTCATTTGTTGCTTGTTCTTTGTTGCTTGTTTCCTGTGGCATGTGGCTTGTGGCTTGTGGCTTGTGGCCTGTGGCCTGTGGCTTGTTATTGCAATGTCTTCGATGCCTTTGGTGTATAATTTACCCATTACAACTATTAATTTCTTAACCTAAATATCAGGAGCCTCGATAGGATTCTAGACCCACCACAGAGCATCAAATCTTTGTCCAACGTATGAAAGAAGGAAAACAAGTTATTTGTATTTGCGCTGGGCAACAAAATAATCGCGCGATAATGATCATGACAGCCTATAGTCAATGCTTACAAATGACATTTGTCTCTTGAAGCTTTATATCATTCTCATGCGCATGCGCAGAAAAAAAAATAAAAACCAAAGAAGAAAAAAAATGAAACGATCTTCTTTTGTAAATATACGTAGGGCATGAAAGAATGTAAAGCTGCATAGACAAACGAACGCACATACATAGACAAACGAATGTAAAAAATGTCTAGATTTCTAGGAATAACTAAAAATCAAAACCGGTGGCTAAATTGCCATAATAATGCCTCTGTTTATGAATTCCTGCCGAATGTAAAGAGGGAGAAATGAGAAGACCCGTCTCCTCACCTTCTTCTTCGTTCTCTTCTTCGTCTTCGTCTTCGTCTTCGTCTTCGTCTTCTTCTTGTTCTTCTTCTTGTTCTTCGATTCAATCTCGCGTATACTTTACATTGTGATCGCAGTTGGTGGGCGATTGGTCTATGTTTCTGTTTCTGTTTCTGTTTCAGCTTCGGTCTCTGTGAGCTTACAACTATGCAATCATAGGTGTTTTACAGACGTTATAAACTTTTGACAGTTGCAAAAAATGGCCCAGTATTGTGTTGACCCCCCTATTGTGCTTTTGTCGTTCATTTGGGCATGATCTTTAAGAAAGAGTGTTGGTGTCAGCAGCGGTGTCGTTGGTGCAATGGTCCGTTGATGCAATTGTGTTAGTGTTTATGGGTAATACGAGCCAAAAACATTTTGCAGTCATTACAAATCATTGGGCCAATATGTTTGCGTGTATTTTCCGTTTGTCTCTTTTTTTTTCAAATTTTAAACAATACATGAACTAAAGAAGATTATAAAGATCGCTATTGCGCTGTTGTTGTAAGTTCGATAAAATGATTTACCGAGAACTACCGAAAGCTAACTTCACAAGCAACAATAACACATTGTTTACGATTATTGAATTGACAGCACACACTTCTAAGCTTGCCTGCCAGCCTGCCAGCCTGTCCGCTTGCCTGAATGCGTGGCTGTTTGCTGTTAAAAAATAGAAAATTAGTAAAACAAGAAGACGAAGAATATCGCTGTTCATTACTTTCTCTCAATGATTGTTATTTTATTGTTCACCAATTGTTTTAGGCAGCGAGTGATCGGGCGACAAAGCAGTCAGCGTTTCGACTGACTCATATATATCAACAGACCGACCAACGGGACAACCGATCAATCGATCAACCAACCAGCCGACCAACCGACCACCCGACCACCCAACCACCCAACCAACCGACCAAACGACCAAACGAAATATCTATCAACCGGCAACTTGGCCAACCGTCCCACCGTCTCTACAGTGATCAATTATTTCTTATTGGCAGCGTTTATAGAATTAAGTGAAATTTCACGCTCCATAAGTTGCATTTCGATATCGTGAGATTTAAATACAAAACCCAAATCGACAAAATTTATATCTAAGATAATAAAGCTATTTTTAGCTCTAAGAAATAAGCCTCAAAGCACATACACATATACACAATATCGTATAGCACATCTCCCTTAATACAGTTTTATAGCCATTTGATTTGCAATTGTTATGGTCGACAAACGATTAAAAATTGTAAAAATTGAAGAAAAATTATTATTGTTCTTTAGAGTGCTTCACAGTGCTTTGAAGGCGCTTCTCTTCGTCTATGGTAGAAATACAAGAAGAGCTCGTGTGCGTTGGGTGGCTGCGTATATATATATATATAAATATGCATGCAGACCGTTGCGTTGCGTTGGTTGGTTACAACGCAAAGAAAGTAAAATACGTTTAAGCATATAGTCACTCAATCATTGTTATTGTTGTTGTCGAAAGGAGGTTTGTTTGTAATAAGGTTTGATTTGTAAAGGATGCTTAAGCATATTTAAGCAAGGGATACTAACATGCCGCTAAGGAGTAAACTAAACTGGAATGAGTATGTACATATTTATTTGAAAAAATAAAGCAATAAATTTTAAAGCACCGCAACACAATTTTCAGGTACATTGAACAAACTAAAAAATTTGTTTGAAATTAAGAAATTGAAGAAAAGAAGTAAGAATTTAAGCGAAAATAATTTCTGAAAGTGTAATTATATACCTTTTCTATGTTGTGCATATGTATGTCTAAAGACAGAGAGAGAGAGATAGAGAGAGAGAGAGAGAGATACGTATATACATGCATATATGCATACATATGAAGGAAAGTGTATGCATACACTTATAAATAAATACGAAAAAACGAAACATTTGCTAGAGTTGACAATTTTATTTGCTGACAACAATAGCATTAACGAAAGCAAGCAGGCAAGCAGGCAAGCAGGCAAGCCATCGCAAGGAGTATAAAGGAGAATGGCAGAATGCGCGGGGTGAATATCCCAACTATAAATGGATGCTCTTGACTTTTTGCTGCCATTCAAGCACAATTTGTAATCTACTGTTGGAAGAACTCCCGCTTTCACATTTGATGCCAAAAATAAAAAATAAAAAATAAATAAATAAATAAAAAACAATAAGAAAAACATAAATGAAATAAAATTTCGAAACTGACAAAAAATAAGCACAAAACAAATTGCAACTCATATGCAAAAATTGTACACAATATAACAACAATAACAATTCACACAAATACGCAAACATCACTAAAAGATTGTGGCAAAAGGATATATAATAACGGTAGCAGTAACCCAAACCTAAACCCCAGCTCTAACAGCAGCAGCAGCAGCAGCAGCAGCAGCAGCAATAGTAGCAACGCGTTTTAAGGACATGTACACGCGAAGCACCATCGTTTGCCGTTTGCAAGTCGTCGTGCGTTTGAAAATTGAAAAATTTCCAAACGATAAAATTTTATATTATACACGCATACACTTACATATATTGATTCCGGGAGACAATCGGCCCCACAAAAAAATGAGTGGGTTGGTCGTCGTCATCATCGTATAAGGGCAAGTTTATATATATATATATATATATATATATATATGTGTGTGTGTGTGTTTATGTGTATATGTGTAGATTTACTTAATGTTTTCTTCTTTTTCTTTTCATTCAGTACTTTTCTATAACATGTTGCTGATGTTTACTGATGCCATTGTCGCTGTTGATTTTGATGTTGATGTTACTAGTTGGTTGCCAGCAATACAACAAAATGCAATTAAAATATTTGCTTAAATGTCGAAAAAGAAATTATAAAAAAAAAAAAATTAAATAAGTACAAATAGAATGTTGATAATAACAGAGAACAACTCTCGCAATGAAAAAAACGTACAGCGTACAGCAAAAAAAAAAGAACAGTGAAGAGAACCTTAAAAAAAATTACAATGCAAGATGTATTGTTGCTGTTGTTGTTGTTGATATTGTACAAGACTTTTCTTTACATTGTTCGATGCATGTGTGCGTATACTAATGAAATCTGACATTATTAAAAGGTTTTCGAAGCAAAGATTGTACTGCGATTCCTTTCCTTTAAAATTCAATTTATTTGTAATTTTATTTTATATTATTCAGCAAAAACAGAAAAAAAATGATAGCATTGTCGCTATGTCTCTCTAGCCCTCTAATAATACCCACATACCTGTAGATTTCACATAGGCGAGTACATAGCTGTACAGCTGTACAGCTAACTGAACATATTTTAATTTGTCTCAATTCGTCCATTCAACATCATAAAGGTATTCTTATGTGTTTCAAGGGAATTATATATTTATTAATTATTTCCGACTATTATTTATGCTTAACAGAAGTCACCAAATTGTTCTTCTTAAGTGCCCTCTATTTCTTAAATATTATATAGAAATTATTTTCAAATCAATATAACTTTTTTTACACGAGCAAAGAATTAGAAAACGATCTTCACAAAAAATTTAAGTTACAATATCACCTATTATAAGCATCTATTGGTTTAAGATGATCAAATGAATGTTGCCAGATATATAGACATTAACCCCTTCTAGTGGCAAAAACCGCGGAAACTTTTTATATAACCCAATATAAAGACTTGACAATGTGATCGATGTCCAATTTAAAATTTTTCTCATATCGATTTGTAATGATTCTGATCTAAACTTGCAACTGCAAGTTGGCAACAGAAAATTCACTTAAAATTTTTCGCATTAGGAAATATTAATTTGTATCATGTCTGTCTGTACATATTTATAGGTAAAAAAAAAAAAATGAAAACAAAAAAGGTGCATGTACATCAAAGCAGAGTTACTCTTCTAATAATAAATTATTTCTTTTTTTTTCGTTTTTGCTAAGAACATATATCGTTACATTAAAGATCTCGTAAATGGTTCTCCGTTTAATTAAATTAATAATGATTTTTGCACTGCATGATCTAAGTAAATTCTTTGCCGAAAATGTGAATTCTTATCGGTAAGTCTTCTCAAATGTAGATAAAGATTATCGTGCATACGATTTTATTTTATTTTATCTATTACTTGAAAGAATTTTATTGCATCCATTCTTATAAAACAGATTTTTAGTATGCGTTAATGGATTATCTACTAAAAGATCGGGTGAAAACCTTCCAACACGGTTTTAGAAATCATTCTTTTCTTTTCAATTTTTAATTATAATATTTAAAGATCTCAAGATGACGTTTTAAAGGAAGCCAGAAAGATAGTGAACTAATAATTTTGAAAGAGATTATTTAGTATAGCTTTGAGTATCCAAAAAAAAAAAAAAAAAATTTACAAGAATATTAAAAAATCGAAACACCGAAGCCATTCCCGCGTAACATTTCTATATCTAGTGAAACACGGGGCAAATTTTGAAAAAATTTAAATTTGTATTATGAGTAAGCATTTATACAAAACATTTCGGTTTATGATCAAAAAACGTTAGCCGTTTAATTAAAAAATCTTCTAATTATGATTGCATAGATGGAACCGTATTATTAAATCTTTACCACCGAAAACTGTCACTTTCTTAACGTTCATTTTTAACAATACGGGCAAAAATTAAATATGGCAGCTAAACCAAATAAACTAGAAAATATTATGAGCTCATATAGGTCAAGTAGTTTACGAATCGCATTTATTATTTATTATATATTTGAGAGCATATATCTACGAACACCACTTCCAGCACAAGAACAAAAACTTTTTATTTCTGACCACTAGTTCGGTCTTAGGAATAAACATAGTACCATTGAGCAATGTCATCGTGACATATCATATATCAGATTGGCCAGTGAAAGTAAGAATTACTGAGTGATACATTCCTCGATTTAGAAATGGGCTTCGGTGAGCTCGCATGATATTCTACTTTTCAAACTTGAAAAATTTGTTCCAACGTCAATGCATTTGCTGCTTATATTCTATTTACAAAAGGAGCATTTTTCTGTTAAACTTAAAAATGAAATATCGGATAATACATTAAATTGAAGCTAGAGTACCATATAGAAGTGTTTTCAGTTCAACGCTCTGTACAATTTTCACTTCAGAATTTTCGCTAATGCAGTCCTTTCGATTTTATCTCATGATCTCCGAAATGTTTCCTACAAGCTACAAATTCATCCTAATAATATTTATCTAAAGATCTTCTTATTCTTCTACTACTTTTGTCATGAAGTACTAAAAAGTAGACTTTGTTGCTGTATAAAGACTTACTTTTTATGAAAACCCTTGCATATGGTTGGTTCCAAATGATTTTCCAAATGGTTTCCATGATATATTAAAAATTACATATTTTTACCAAATAAACGCCTACTTTTCATAGAAACGGTTATGTGGAAGGTGTTTCAAAAAATGATCCCATACTATCTGAATTTTTCGCAATTATTTTATATACCAAAATGCTAATTGCTGCCAACTTTTGTCGGAAATTATTACAAATTTCCCTTTCTTTTATATAAAAGAGATTTTTCAAATGCGACGCTATATAGAGAGTGATCGCAAAAATAATTCGATCGAATCGATTTTCGACAGCGTTCGTGTTTTGGACAAAATCATAACGCCGAAATAACTCAAAAATTGCGATCAGTACTTTAAACAAATAAATACACGGACAGACCTCGAGCAGGTTGACAGACAGACATACAGACGGACAAGCCGACCGACAGGCAGAAAGAAACACACGCCTAGATAGCCTCTTTGGGTGCAACATACATCCGCACAAATTTAGTACACAAATGTTGTAGCGTATTGTAATCCACGATTTGACTGGGTCTCTAAATCGCATCGCAAATTATCTTGAAATTCTATTAGACTTTTTATTTAAGCTTTGATTTTCTCTTGGATGTGATAATTATATTATTTATAAATAAACAAAAACAAAAAATAAAAATGGAAAACGAGATATCAATATTTTGCTGTTTGCATTGTGTTTCGATCTTCCAATTGGTCGGGAATTTTTATATGGCTCGATTTCGTTTCGCTTTAGCAGGTATCTGCAAATATACGTTCTTAAATCTTGGATCGAACTTCTTTCTCTATAAAGTCTTATGCAAATGATTTAAAGTTATTTTTGAGTTAATTTTGGTTTCTTCTTTTATAAAGAATACTATCGACCTTCTCCACAATTGATGGACCAGTGTGTAGTGCGTCTTAAGCAGCTTAATTTCCAAAACATGAACGAATAAACCGTTTGATATTCGTGAAACATTCTTACCAGAAATATCTCGAATTTTTTCGCAAATTTGCGGAGCGTCACAGTTTCAATCGGAGTGATTTTGTAAAATAAGGCGAATTTTTCAGAATTTGGGTTAATTTTCAAAATAATTTCAAAATGAAATTAAGGGCAAAAACACAATGTTTTGTTTTTGGTTTAATTACCTACGGACTGGGTGTCATCTACCGTATGAGTTATAGGGTCGTTATTGCCAAAAAAAAAACTGGGGGTCTACGACGATCTGTTTTAAAAAATGCCACGAATTTTTTCTTTAACTCAACATTTATTTATGAAAAATTTCTCCAGGAATATTTTATCAGGCATGAAAAGCGCTCGATGCAAGGAATAAGGTTTCTAAGCATCTGGCAACGATTACATGAAGCAAAAGTTTGTCGCAGTTGTTTGGAAGCGTTCGAATTGAGTCGAGTTAAGACATTTTTGAAAATTGCGATGTCATAGATCAACTAAACAAGTAGATATTCTTTTTCAGGCAAATTTCAAGGCTGTACATAGGAATTGTAAATTATATTTTTAATTGTGGGCGTGTCAGTTTCGTTTGCAACTTTTTTACAATCTAATCTATTTGCACTCAGCTCTAGTTAAATGTATCTTGTAGGTCGCAAATCTGTTGTGCATGTTTTTGTAAAGGGATCACATCTGTTATCGCAGTGAAGTTAATTATTTTAGATTTTGATAAATATTTTCTTGAAATTATAAACTAATTTGTGCTATGGATTGTAAGTTTTCCAAGAAGAAAATTTAAAGTGATTAGTTGAAGCAATTGCGTACTGTAGAAGAATTCTTATCCGTGTCAATGCTGGTTTCTGATCATAACTAGAGTACTGAAATATGCGTACTGCATTTCAGTTTCCCATCCTATATAAATAAAAGATGGAATCGATGTCAGGCTTATAATATAATAAAGACAAATAGTGTCGTTTTTTTTTTTTTTTTGGAATCTGTTAGCCTTGTGAAGGTTTATTTTTGTTATTTTAAATTACTGGAAGTCATTCTACTCTATTTGGGATGAGTCTGAATTCTGCACACATTTGTCGATCATTTGGAAAGTTTTCCGACATTCGTGCAGCTCCCTTGTTTTTTTGTAAGGATCACAAGAGTGTTGTAAAATACTTTCATTTCCTTTTTCTTTCTGACCAAAATACTTGCATTTATTATTATATCTGCCTAGACAGTCATGAGATGTCTACTGAACATATAGGCATAGTGGTACTTAGAAAGATATGGAAGAGGAGAAAGAGAGCGAATGATTTTCATATACGTGCCGACTTGAAAGTACACCCAACCGGAATGGCGAGAAAAAATTTGACATAATAAGGTCCTCATTTAAATATATTCGCTCCCAACAAATGATTAAATGCCTGAAATAATACGTAAAAGAGCTTCTTCTCAATATTCTCTTCAAAAAATTCCGATGCCTATACATCGCACGAGACACTAACGAGACTATTCATATTTTAACCACTCTGTCCAATACTGCAACAATATATCAGCAGATGCTTTCCCAGAGCTAAGTCAAACTTTAATGAACACTATTCCATCTTTCTGTCTTCTCTGCCTGTAATCCTTTTGAATCATCACCGCACTTACACGTAAAGGCTATTTCCAACTCCAATCGCTGATCGCCCTAAAAAGAACAAAAATATTATTTGTTAATAACTTGAGCTATTTTTTTAACGCAGAATCTAATATGAATGTACGTCAAAAATAATGGGATTAGATGCTGTGATCACTTAAAATATTTCAATCTGACTGACAGCCTTTACTTTACAATACAATAATAATAATTTTTAGAAATTTTCTCTATCAAACCTATTTCCTGCAAACTGCAGTTTGCATATGTTGCTGATCTATCTGATATCTGAAGATTCTTGCACATGATCTGCGGTTACGATTCAAATCTTAAGCAAAATTTTGTAAAAAGGACCATAATATGGAAATTCTAGTCATAATAACAAACGCATTAATTTTTTACAAAAAAGATCGTAGAGAGCCTTTTTTGTTCTTTTGTTTTTGTTATATGATCACTTTCTATGACATTATATAGATTTCGAAAAGTTTTAATGTACACCTAGCTATCCACCGTCAAAACACCGTCAAATTCATGCGGTCGGTTTGAAACGCAATTAGGAGGCATTTGGTTTTTATTTATTTGTTTAGCTTTTTTCTCTTCATTTTATTAATTCTTAGGTCTGTACTTTATCGTAATCAAATCAATTCAAGTTATAAAAAGCGTTATCGAAGTTAATTTTTATGTGATTTTTTACACAATGTGTGTGCGAAACATTAAGGGTCGCTGTTAGTGTAAAGTGGTAGTAATAGTGGGTAATCTAGTCTCTCAGCTGAACTTGCGTTTGAAAAGATTTTTTTCTTCTTTTTTTTTTTTTTTTTTTTTGCTTAGGTTCGCTAGTTAGCTACACTCTAAACAATCGAATACCAGTATTCGCTTTTCGACGATAACTATCCGTTGCTGTTTTTCTTATTGTGTAAATGATATATATATGCAGAGCATAGCTATATACACACATATACGTATATAACAGGAGACATGCTCTACTGAACATGAGGTTCGATTAAATGTTAACGTTGGTGGTTAACTTTAGGGTTTTTTCGGGTAAGTTTTTTCTTTGCGTTTTCATTTTTACAAAAAAAAAAAAGCGCAAGACATAAGAAATTGTACTTCAAACTAATCGGTTTCTGAGTTCACACATGAGTTTTGTATTCAAGAATTGTTTGAACCTTTAGTAGAGGCTTTGCTCTGTTATTATAATTTAGTTTGAAGTTTTTGGTATAAGCTTGTGATGGAATTGTATGCACATGCTTAGGTGTCTCTCTCTCTCTCTCTCTCTCTCTCTCTCTCTCTCTCTCTCTCTCTCTCTGCGTTTGTGTGTGTTTGTGTGTCATTTATTTAAGAAGCAGGTGTTTTGAGCTCAACTCGGTGTTTGTCTTTTGCACTTGACTTCACTTATGGTCGTATTGGTTTACGAAGTACTATGTATGAGTGCGCGTTTGCGCCGGTGTATGTGTTTGATGGTTATACACATGTTTGTTTGTATGATGGTTATACATAACATCGCCCTCGCTTCGGTTTTGAAAAGTACGATCTGGGTGTCTTTAAAAATGCGATTTCTTCAGTGGTTTTCTTAAAATGACTGTGAAGTCGTTTTCGAATCCAAAGTTTACGCGAAATTTCTATTTAAACTACATGTAAAACAGCTTGAGTTTGTAATAAATTGTTTTATTATGCAAAACTCACCATTTAAGACTATTGTTTAGGCAGAGAATACAATAAAAAAAGCATAATGAATAACTTTTAATTACGCTTGCCTGATTAACAATCATCATCATCACCATCATCATCGTCATCATCATCATCATCGGTATACATCAACGGGTTTGAACTGAAACCGAAATGAAAATGATGTTACCTTGATTCAGCGTATTTTACTTATCTTTAATTTAACGCTTTTAATTAATTAAAACCCATTAATTTCGACTTTCCCGAACACATTTACATTTATTTTTTAAGGCAATCATCCATCCATAATACAAATATATAAAAAAAAAAAATAAATAAAACTATTCATTTGCAAACGAAAATTCATCATGCATGTATGTGTGCATGTTGTGTCATTGCCATGTTAATTAACAGTTTGCATACATAGCAATACGATATCAACAGGCGTTAAGTATAAGGTCCTAATAGTATTTCACTAGTAATTTAAAAAACACAAAACAAACAAAAAAATTAAATTAAAGTTAAAATTAAAATTAGCAAAAAAAAAAAAACGAAAAATAAACAAGAAATAATTTTTCATGGTACACTTGAGTTGAACGGTCTAAGGTTTTTGCCTTTATGTGCATATTCGCTTTCGTTATATAAGAATTTCCTAAAAAACTATTTGCGATGCCATTGCACGGAATAATTGCGATTGAAGGAATTTTTCTTTCTTTATTTTATATGAAGATTATTAACAACAAAATTATTAAGTATATTCTTCTCGTATACAGTATACAAGAAATATAATAATATAATAATAGCGAGTGCATCTATCGATAGTTAAAATGAAGTTTCTAACCAACCGTTTTCTCGTCATTATCATCGCGATCATTATTAATGCTATTATTTATTCTCATTACTTATTATAAGCTCATTATAAATTCACCATATCGTATAAGAATATCTAATATTTTGTTAATAGTATCTGTATTTGTTTATACTCATCATCTAAAAAAGAAAAGAAAAAAAAAGGAGCAGAATAGAAGAAACAGTCAACAGACACTATAACTACATTCAACTAAACTCCGTGGTTGGTGCTGCAGTAAAAATCCTAAATGTGTTTTTGTTCTTTGCTTTCCTCACACCAATCATTCAAACCAACAACAATAACAACAATAACAACAACAACACCTATAATCATGATAATTAATAATAACAATAATGAATAAATTTTCATTGAAGAGAGACTGCTTGTGCATGTGAGAGAATATATCAAATATATTCTATTTTTATGGCAATCGGGCAAAAAAAAAAAATAAATAAATAAATACAACAGGCAACAAAAATGTATAAACGATATTTAGAAAAATAATTGCAACACAAATTGAATTTTTACAGCCATTCTTATGTGGAAATCCTAGGAGTGCTATGCGTCTATAATGTCTATGCAGGTTTATATGTATATATATATATATATATGTGAGTGTGTGTGTGTGTGTGTGTGTGTGTGTGTGTGTGTGTGTGTGTTTGTGTGTGTGTGTGAATGTTTGTTTGTTTGTGTGTGTTTGTTTGTTTGTGTGTGCATGTGTGTGTGTGTGTGTGAATGCATGCTATAAAAAAGGGGTCTAACTTTTCCAACAGAAAATGGTATTAACTAAAAATGTGCTTTGGTTGGTTGGTAACAATCATTCAACCAGAGCTAAAGGTTTTGCCGTAAGAATAGCAAAATACGCGGACAGACACCAAAGAGAGCAAAGCGTTAAACCAAGAAACGTTTTCAAATACTAAGCAAACCCTCTATATATTTCACATGTGCGCACACATACATACATATATATATATATATATATATATATATATATTTGTATGTTAGTGCACTGACAGTTTATTACCAACCGCAGCAATACATCCGTATACTTACTTACTTATTTAATAATTTCCCATCTTCTGCACACACACATGCATACTATCATTATTCAGTTTTCATGTTTAAGTTCTTACCACTAAGGTTTTAAAAAAGTTCTTTTTTCTATCAAGAAACTTCACATCACTAAGAGAAAAGAATAAAAATATCTATAAACATACATACTTATGTAGATAGATGGATAGGCAGATATAGATATGATATATGTAGAAAAAACTTGCGTAAAACATATTTGATCGTTAGCTATACGCCGCGAACACTACAATAATCAAAGTTTCACATATTATAACATTGGTTTGTTCCGCATGGTAGGAAAAAGTCAATAGTGAACTATTTAAGTTGTTCACGTACACACACACACAGGTACACTAGCATGTAGCAAATTAATTAATTAGTAATACACCGACAGCCTTTACAAATATCTATCTCGTGAGAAACTCATTAGATATTAATTTCATTACGTTTTGTATCTTTCCTTTTTTTTCTCAAAACCTTCTTAGCTTCTATGTTTCACACAGCATTTCCAGTTTTTTTCTATTACTCAAAATATCTTATATTTATAAATAATAAAATATCTTATACTTATATATATATGTATATATATATATATATATATATATTTATTTGGGAAAAATTCTGAACCAGATTAACTAGATCTGTCTAAGTATTCTTCTGTATGTTAATTATAGGAATATTCATGATCGCAAAAAGCGATTTCGAAAGGTGAAATTTAGGACGTATTCTTCAAAATATAAGGAGAATTGTTATCAAGAAAAGAAAAAAAAGAACAAAGACGAACAAATGCCAGTTTATTTGCCATTACTTCTTTATTCATTTATTCACTTATTTATCCAACTACAATTGCTAACAGCCGAGGTCAAACTATATTGTATCAACTTAGCAAACAGAATTTATATTAATATAGAATCATCCATTTCGAGGTCCAGATTTGGTAAACTTGTTTGAGCAACATATCTGATGCAAAGCTATCATTTAGAGCATCATGTGTTTACTATAATGTTTTTCATTTTTCAATATGGACCTTTTGACGACCATTTAACAACACGTTAAAATAGTGAACACTTATTACAAAAATGCCGAGTCTATAATAAATACGTTTCGTGACCATATCACGATCAACATAATCGACATGTAAAAAAGTTTGAAGAAAGTGGACCTGTAACAGTGAACGTGTCTGATTGCAATATTATAGCTTTACTAGAGGGTACAGATCACCTCTAGAATAAGTAGAATATTAAAACTAAAAAACCAAAGCAGATATAGATTCAAAATATTTAAACGGGGCGTATAAAAGAGGACTGGAATTGTGCTCTCATTAACATTCGCTGATAAGTAATAATATATTTTTTAATTTTTATGCGACTAACAAACGATATGCGTGCCAACTCAAATATAACTTGCAGGCTAATTATCTTCTCTTTTTTTTTATAAGTATTCAGTACTCAATAATAAATTTGTTGACTGCAGATATTTGTTGGTGCCATCATATTTTATTTCGTATATTGTTTACATATTTTGATTTTTTTATGCATTGGCCGCGTTACATTAAAAGAAACCAATTAGAGAAGGACAGAGAGGTAAAAATACCTTTAAGGGAATTGTTAATGAATATTTTAGAAAGAAGCTCCACAAAAAGAAAAATAATAATGAATTACATGAAAAGATTGAAATAAACGAAAGAATTTAGTTTTCATTTGAAACACAAAAGTATAGTTTCGTTGATAAATTATTGCATTTGGAGAATACTACCAATGGATTATGTTTTTTAAACGAGTACTGCTGGTACCAGATTTTAATAGTAAATCTCGCACAAATATACGTCATGAACTAAGCAATTTAATGCTTTTAAGCGCTCCTAAGCCTCTTGCGGAGCCGTCGAAAAGAAAATTAATGAAATTTCGATGCAACAACTCGTTATTTTTTGTAACACGATGCTGGAATTATTTTATTGGATATCTCGATGAGGGAAAAATTTCAATATTTCCAAATTCGAAAAATAAATTTGACGATTCAAGGGCTGGATGGCAAAAGAATATCGAATCAAATTAATATCCCTTCTAAATTTAAAAGGCGACCTGCCACACATTACGGAAGAGGCGCATTACAGGTATTTCAAGCGTACTTGATAACTTGACAAATTTTAATTAGAGATAAAAAAAGTGTTAAACACAATCTTGTCACACCGATCGAAGTCTTCAAAGCCAAATAAAACAATTCTATATTACAGGCATCGCTAATTAGACGTAAAAAAAAGATTTCTTTAAAAATTCCATACCATGCTTTTCGAGTTTACGGTATCGCTGGCTCGTTCAATATTCATTCGATTCCCTTGAATTTTTGAATGCAATATCAAAATAAAGCTCTCTAACCATTATCGATAAATTTTCTCTATAAATTAAAATCATAAAACAATAAAAAAAATGTCATGGAAGTAATTTTTTTTTTTTTAAAATCAATTTCTCAAAAAAATGGTCAAACGGTCACGAGAATTTGAGTTCAGTTTTTAGAACATATTTGGTTTCTTTGCGAACTTACTGCTGACTGTAGCGGGTACATTAAAAGAAATCGAGTAAAGCAAGTAAGAAAGCCAAATTAGTCTGTGCCGAATCTTTTATATCCACCAAAATTATCTTTAAAAATATGTCGAAAAATTAAATATCGATACTCTATAATATTGGTTAGACGTGGCAGATTTTTTCCATATTTATGGAAAATCGTGAAAATTTAAATTGTGTAGTTTATGAGTAGTGAACAAAACACGGCGAAAGCAAAGATGTTTTTAGCTTATATTATACTATAGGCGCGCCCTTTGACCGATTTGGCCCATTTTCTGTCCGAAGTTATTTGGAATAACTCTCATTGCTTCTATAGGGTCTCTAAAGCTTCTTTCTTGATGTAACAGGCGTTTAACTCCAGTACTTTATTATGTCGAGTGGTCGTGATCGATCCCTTTCATTTTGTAAAGGATAGCTCGATAAATGTAGAGATTTTTATAGATCTTTCAGCTATGGTGGGTAAAACCCAACTTTTTTTTTCTTAAAAGCAGACACTGTACACGTGTCCTTCGACCGATTTGGCCCGTTTTCAATACTGACTTCGTGCAATAACTTCCAATGTTTCTGCCAAATTTGAAGGCGATATCTTCACTTTTGCGGCCGCATTCGGAGGTGGGTTAAAAAGGAATGGTCTTGCGACAGTCGCCACGCTTATATTTTGTCCTGGAGGAGGTTGAGAAAAATGAATTTTTTTTATATACCTTTTCATATTAAGGTAGTATTTCTCAACAGGAAGAGCCATTTCACATTTCTTATCAGCTTTGAATTCACAAAATAGGATTAGTATTGCGATGACGCTCGATCGATATATATGCGCGTAACTTATTAAAATTTTCAGTTCATGATTGTGAGTGTTTGATCTGTTCCGCTACGTGCGAAAGCCCTCGTAAAACCTAAAGAACTGATTGAACGATATCTTCAAACACAACGCATGACATGTTTGGTTCAACTTTTAGGCTACTTTTTCGAAAATATTCTTCATTCGATCACAGCAGTGAATAGTTTGCATTATTAAACAAAATCTTGACTAACTTGTTTTGACCATGAATATCATGTATCCAGTAACCATGAATAGACGTATTTTTCTTAGAAGATCGGCATTATCAATCACATAGCTCGTAAAACAAAGCTCTGCTGGGTGATTGATTTCAACTCACAAATTTATTGAAAGTTTTTATATGTAAAAAAACCATTATTGAGAAATCGCTTTTTTTTTCTATGAATTTTATAAAATGAACCTAGAGAAGACAATATGATCTTTTTATATAATAATAAAAAAAAGTAAATAGATCTCAAGTACAGTAAATGTCTTAATATTACAAAAATGATACGTAATAGAAAAAAAATCTGTCTTAAAAGAGAAGCCGAGAACTATTTACGTTTTGTGTCACACACATCTTGCATTTCCATAATCTGCAATAAAAAATTGAAATTCTTTTTACTTCAACTTTTAGTTTTTTGTTTAAATAAAATATTTGTTTAGCTTCAGGCCAATACCTTTATGAAATTTCATTCAAATCGATGCTTGTTATAATTCTGTTACTTATTAATGGAAATAACTGAAACCGTCCATGCAGAAATTCACGATGTATACTTACGATGCGGTGTTACAAACTCAAAAATAAAATTGATATGTGCTCACCATCCGTTGATAGATAGAAAGACTTTAATATTAAGTCACCCTCAACTTTATAACGTTTTAGTTTTGTTTTGTATTCCGAAGAGGGAAAACTGCCACCAGCATTAGTGGTTCTTTAATTGAACTGGCATTTTGCTATTATACAAGTATGCATACATACATACATACATACATACATACGTATACTTTTATGTAGATATGTTTGTATACATCCATATGCATATACATACACACATATACATATTACATATATATATATATATAGAAATACATAAATCGTATTGACCGCTTGATTGATTTACAAGAACGCGTTTACACGTTCTTTACCACAGTTTTCTTTCTACACGTTCTACTTGTTGCCTTGAATACAGAGACATTTTTACTTAGATGTCTTTAATGGTATCGTTGATATGAATGCGCGCCGCACAATATTATTTGAACTTAGGGGAATTTTATGCGGCTTCGCTTGCGATAGAAACGCCAACTCATTTACACCTGTTCGAGAAAGGCTTCACTTCATAAACCATTAATGTTTCAATATTGTTGGCGCGATCTTGTCCGCTGATCTTTCCGGTGCATTGAAGGCACTAATTGGTTGTAAATGAAATTTTCAAATTTACATAAAAATATTTTCGCTCCCCATCAATTTCAAAATTGATACAATTTATGATCATTTTTTTCTTTTTTTTTTTTGTATTCTTCAGCTATGCGAGTATGCACGTGTAACGAAAACAATGTGTGTGAGAATCAATGTACCGTAACCCGAAAAATATAATACCCCGACAATCATTATTTTATTACAATAAATTTTTGCTTATTTTTTTTCTTTATTTATTATTTTTTCACTCTATTTTTGTTTTGTTTCTCTTCATTTTTTTTTCTAGTTTGGCTTAATATAGTTTGTTTGTTCAAAATGCAAATTTAATTTAATTGAATTGAATTCAATTGAATCCAAATGTATATACATATATGCATATATATTCATGTGTATACATACCTATACGCACATTGCATAAAACAGTCAATTCCTTTAGCCTGTACAAAATAACATTTTTATTATTATTGGTTCCATTCGATGATTATTTGTTCGTAAAAGAAACGGAAGACCTTTGTTGATTGACTTTTTATGATCATTATTTAAGCAAATGGATGAATGGATGACTGACTAACTGACTGACTGACTGACTGACTGAATGACTGACTAAACCATGCCCTACCACCACAGTCGACAATTGCTTACCATAATAGACACACACACACACACACACACACACACACGGAGAGAGAGAGAGAGAGAGAGAGAGAGAGAGAGAGAGAGATAGAGAGAGAGAGAGAGAGAGAGATACTTAAACAAGTAAGTAGTTTTCGGTTTTCTACATCCGGTATTACGTGTGCTTCTTTTGTGTTTAACAAACGTGAACACATGATCTTGTTATCGTGGGTTTTGATCACTTTCTGCTTTCTGTGTGTTTGTCTGTTTTGTTCGTTTTTAATTTATTTACATGTTGATTGATTTGCTTTGGTGAAAATTTTTCAAAGAACTGCTGTTTGCTCGTTGTTTGGTGTGAAATTTCACACCGTAATGCTTAACTAATTTTATTTTATTTTTATTGTTTATTATGCAATTTATTCAACACCAATAAAAAGGGGGCCTTCATATAAAAATAAAAAAATTAAACACGTGTGTGCGTGTATATACGCATACATATACACACAAACGCAAACATATATATAAATGCGAAAAGTCGCAAACTGATCACTTTGGGACATTTCTACTCTGAAGTATTTTAAATCAATGCCCCATAGAAGAGTGTTCAGTTTTTGCTTCACTAAGAGAGAGAAACACAGTACTTCGATACTAACACAATATTTTTATCAAAAGATGTTACACACAGAGTTTGAATATGATCATGAAAATGTTAATACAAAAATATACATTAATATGTGCTGTTATTTGTACGAAAGAGAGACAAAAAAACAAAAATAATTGCACTATTATTTATTCAAATAATTTCGATGCTTCAGTTTTAAAATATTTTATTTTATTTATTTTTCTTTTTTTTTTTTTTGTTTCTTTTTCTCGTGCTCTCCTGAGTCAAATACTAAATTATTCATATTTGTTTTAATCATTGATCTCATAGCAGCTGAGATCATCTGCGATTTATTTAATATAAAAAAAGCAACAGAAGAAGACAACGCTATTGTTGTCTCTTTTATTCTTAAGTTTTCAAAATTTTGATTGGCCGGTTAATCTAGGCATAGTGTTGTCTAGGCGTATTGTTGTTGTTGTTGTTGTTGCTTTCATTAACTTAAAGAGATGAACCTTGATTTCTTTTGCAACCAAACACAGTAAACTCTGCTTTAATATATCGCGCACATTTTAATTGGTTCGCTGTGTTTTTAATAAAAAACACATCTAAAGAAAAAGAAAAAAAGAGGAGAAAATTAAAGTAAATACTCCCAACGTTAATTCTCGATTTTCGTTCTCAATTTTCGAATTAGAATTTAGGGAAACTCTTTTATTTTATGATTTAATAAAGTTTCTAAGCAAAAAATGCTAAAGGGAGATTTTATAAATCAATCTACAGCAAAGTTTATTGAAAATATGTTTTGTTATGCCCGTCAAGCCTTTAAAACTGAATAAATCAGTCTTGACTGCAAAGGCAAATACGAAAGAATCGAATGCATTTCATCTTCGCGGTAAAGCATGAGCAAATGTGATCTTGAATGAATTTTTATTAATACCTCAGAAAACAAACAGATCTTAAAACATACAACTGGTCTTCTACAACCATTGTACAACAATTTTAAAGGAAATTTTGAATATGTTTCGTTTTCTATTTAAATTCCCTTAAATTACGTTTAGGTGTTTTTCTATAACGTTTTTTTTTTTTTTTTTTTTTTTTTCTTAAAAAAAGAAATTCATTAAGTATTACATTATTTTTCTAATCACTCTTTGGTGAATCTCAACATAATATTAACTCAGCTTTTAATGCAACGATGAGCTACAAAATTAGTCTTAAAGGCTCGCATTATCCGCATAAAACCAAACCTAACTGTATTTATTATTAAAACAAGTAGATATGATACGTGCATATTAAGCGTAAGTGTGAGTATGGAGGCATTATTTACTTCAAAACAACTTACGACTGCTTTGCTCATTTTTTAAATATTTGTTTTTCAAATTTAAAAACAAAAACAAAAAAAAACCTAAACTTAAGACATCAACAAATGCTCACATATCATATCATACACGAATTCAAAGTGACAATTAATATTATTAACAAGCATATGCATACAAAGGTATGAAGCCAGCCTGTCACATATATGCACACAACCAAAAGGAAATTTTAACTTTGGTTATCGTTGTGTTGTATTGTTGTTAAGTCGTGTTACAAAAACTTAAATAAATAATAACGAATGAAAAAAAAGCATTGCGTATGAAATAAATATATAGCGAAGTATACACGTAGAATGTGTAATAACACAAATTTTAATGAGTTACCTTAAGGTCGACTAAATATAAAGTTACTTATCTACGAAAAGGCGAAATACGAGTAAACCCAATTAATTATAAACATAATAATAATAATAAAAATAATATTAATAATAATAATAATAATAAATATAATAAAAATATTAATAATAATAATAATAATAATAATAACAATAATGATAATAATTATAAAAATAATAATAAATATAATAATAATAAAAATAACATTAATGATAATAATAATAAAAATAATAATAAATATAATTAAAATATAAATAATAATAATAATAAAAATAATATTAATAATAATAATAATAATAATGACGATAATAGTACAAACATATCGATAATAAGAAAAACAAACTAAAAAGTTTATTAAACGAGTGGATGAAGTATGATAAATTCATGGATGGTTAACACTGTGACTTGAAGGCGGCTTTCTATGCCACACAAGTTTAACACAACTTCAACTCTGACGAAATGAATGTAAAGGCTTTACTAACTAACCACTACATACCTTGTTGACTGCCTTGTTGGCTGACTGAGCAAAATCACAACGTGACTTTGATGTTTAGAATTAGATTAGCAACGTAAAGCATCGTAGGCCAATAAAAATCTGGCAAAAATCATGGAAACAAACAGTAAAGTAATAATAAGAAAAGAGCGCATACTTTTGGATTAATTTTTAAAGAAAATATGATGATTATATATACACCGTATGTATATGTTTATATCTATTTGTGTTTGTTGTTTGTGTATGTATATATATATGTGTGTATGAACGTGTTTTTATGTATCTACATAATCGTACCCAAGCAGGTATAGAAATGTAAACAAGAGACTGCGCCGTTGAAATTTCTGAATTTTTCCGAGAAACTTTAATTGAAAACTTTAACGAACTTGACATTTTAAACGAGGATGAAAATTGTAAAACATTAATTGTAAAAAAGAAGATCAGACTTTTCAAGAACAACATATATTTTTAGATTTGACCAAATGCAACATTTTGTTGATTTATTCCTAAGCACGCATATACTACGCATTAGCATATGACAACCTATCTTCAATTCGTCTTCAAGCTGCCTGCTAATGAGGCCATCGTGGATTGCTTTAAATACGAGCTAGTGGCTCCTATAATATCTATTATTTAAATATTTTTTTTTAAATATAACCTAAGGACCCATTTCACTATGAAATCCTCTAAATTTAATTATTTGTATTTTTCTTATTTCAAATTAGTATCGTTTCCCTTTCCCTGTTTTTTTTTTTCTTTTTTTTCTTTTTCTAGAAATATAACTAATGATCGCTATTGAAAAAATGCTGTTGAATGTGAATTCTGTTAATATTTTCCGCAAATCGACCGCAAGTTAACATGAAAATGGAATTTAATTATTTAACCACCATTTGGCCATCAGAACAAGAAACCGTTGCGAATATAATTCAGGCAACACCAAAGCACTTACTCATGCGGTAATGACATTAATGTTGTTGTTATTGGCAATTTCGATGATGAGATGTTAGGGTCTCTGTACACATAATTTTTCAACGTTATCAGTGAAAAATAATCTAAATTCTTTTTTACTTAGTTTCGTTCGTTTTTTTTTTTTTTTTTTAATTTTTATTCAATACATTTTTAAATTTTAAATAATGTTAATGAAAGCAACGCATACATAGAAACATAACAAACATAACTCCAATGAAATGTATGCATTCGTGCAACGAAGCATAAAGTCTCGTCGCGTTGCGTTCAATTTATAAATAAAATTATTTATGTGAATGTATTTAAGCATATGTATATAAATAAGTATGTATGTATGTATGTGCTTATATATATAAATATACGTATATATGTGTTTATGTATGAACGTATGTACGAATCTACGATCGTGGTATTTTTAAAAGAGATAAACATACAAAGGGGGGCGCCTTCGCTTAACATAAACTTCTTACTGTTATTAATTTTCGAACTGAGCAAGAAAATATTAAATATAAATAATACGAATAATACATACGTACGTACATTGGTATGCATACGCAAACAACTACACACACATATAGGGGTACGTATAAGTAATATTTGTCACGATAATATATTCGTTAGACCTTTAGAGAGCAAATTTCCATTTTTATTCATTTTGAATGAAATCTCTTATCGCATAACAAAATGATACGAGTATACATCTCAAATGAATAGAAATTTTTCTTTCATATCAACTTAAAAACAAAAATAAGAAAAGGAAGTTACCATAGATGATAGTCGATCGTATTTTGCAGAAGAATTTCAGCAAAAATTTCAGATATTTATCGTTTGTTTAAAAAGTCAATCAATACCTAAGAAATACATACACATATGAAGATATATATATATATATATATATGTATATATGTATGTATATATGTATATATATATATATATATATATATATATA
>KK351030.1:2484112-2497122 GCA_000671755.1 Glossina brevipalpis
ATGTATATATGTATATATATATATATACATGTGTGTGTGTGTGTGTGTGTGTGTGTGTGTGTGTGTAGATATATGTAAGCGAATCCGTACGTATAAAAGAATAATTTCAACCATTAAGTTCTCTCTGTCATTATTCGATTGATGATAGCGATAGAGAGTTTGTTTGTCTTCTTAATATTTTATGCTCTGACCATTTCAGACCATTCCATTCGATTCGATTTAAGTGCGGACGTATATCTTTCTACCGCTTGTATCCAATCACATACACGTACGTAATTGTATGTATGTATATGTACTTGTATATACATATATATAAACCATAAATGACTAACTTTCGAAATGACCGAACTGTTGGCCTTCGGGTGTGAGACAATTTTATCTCCGCAAGTGTATTAAATCAATTTTTATGACCACCTTTGCGTCAAGCAAATACAACACATCATGTTGTAAATGAACTGCAACAATAACAACAACAGCAAATCGAGAAATAACGCATTGATGATGATGGGCTTTTAACGATTTTTAGAGCAACGACATTCATTCGTTATGTATTTTTCATGGAAATCCTAACAGTGGTACTCAGCTTATCGTAAACTAAGTAAAAACAAAAAACAAAAAACCTTTAAAGAGGAAATAAACAAAATTACATTTAAAGTAAATTCCGAATAATTTGCCACAAATTTTCAAAATAAAAAAAAATTATATAAACTAAAGAGCGAAGGAGAAGAGGAAGGAGAAACACATGTGTGTATGTGTTTACTAATAAAAATTACGTTTGTCAATTAGTGTGGAATTTAAATTGTCATCGAAAGTCATTAAACCCTCAAATATTAGTTGTTTTATTTATATTTCTGGCAAATCAGTTTCGGTTTAAAGTCAAGGAACAACTAACTATTCACTCAACTATATTAAATTTAAAAAAAAAAAAAAACAATTTTTTAAATAAAAAATAAAAATTAATCAAAATAAAGCAACAGAAACATGAACAAATGTAACGTAACATGCAGTTAAACTTAATTTGGAAGCGTTATTAAAAAGACTTCAATTACAATTTCACTCGCTTGTCAGTTATTTTGTTTACGCATAACATGCGATCGACTGACAATGATTGTAAACAAAAAGAAGTTAAAGAAAAGAAAAAAAATTACTTTCGCCTCTGGGAACGAATCTTAGATACCCATTAATAAATATTAATATAATTAAGATTCTGTTTTACATCGATATTCATTAAGGATTGTAAATGACTTACAACAACAATTTCAAAATATTTAAGTTTTTAGCCTTTTTAATTTCGATTTTCTAGAAATTGAAAAAGAATTGCAAATTTACAACCGATTCGCGAGTTTATCAGCGAATCCCGAGTTTATCAGCGAATCGTGAGTTTATCAGCGAATCATGAGTTTATCAGCGAATCGCGAGTTTATAAGCGCATCATATTATTAATTAACTTATAAACAAAACTTATTTACGTCTTTCTATTAAAACTTCTTTGGGAAAGTCCACCCTATTTCATTATAAACGTACGCAGCAAGAAAATGTTAAATAGACGGGTAATATGTTGTAACTCGCGATTAACGCGATTTTATGCGAATCGCTATTAATTCACAAAAGAAAAAATATTTGTGTTTTCTTTGTTCAAATTTTTCTGTAAAATTGCAAAATAGGAATGACTCGACTCCTTAATTTATCAATAATATTATTTTGTTCACGAAAACCTCTGTATATACGTTCTATGAAACTCGTTAGGCGAGTAAGTCTGCGGTGGTTACGAACATTATGATAAAGCTTGCATATCCCCGTTCTTCACTGATGACTACATAAAAAAGCGGAAGAATTCTTATAAAATAAATTCATCTAAGTACGAAATATATATATGAAGGTATGTATATATCTATGTATGTATGTAGTGTGTATTTATTTATGTATATATGCGTGTATATATGTATATGTAAAAAATAAATGCGCGAAACTTGTAAAGTGTAGATGTTCGTATGTGTTGCTGTTAATATCGGCTGACTGAATGACTTGCTTGCTGCTACTTATAATCTGTCACGAATGAGTTCACCCAACTCACCTGCCGCAATTAAATGCTTATACAAGTACCTATATATGTGACATGCCAGTGGTTAATGGGGAGTTTCGCGGTTTTCTCGCGCCGTCTTTGCCATTTAATTCAGTACATTATCCAATAATAAATTCGAATGTTAGTTCGTTCAATTTACAATAACAACAGCAACTGCAACAAAGATAAAAAAGTACTCGTGAATTTTTTTTTTATTTTTTTTTGTTTTTGAATTTCAATAATTATCTCAATTAGGTCTGTTTGCAGAAAATCCAACGTAATATGGAGCGCAATTTGATTTGAATAAATAGAAAAATTTCATTACTTCAAGCTGACTTCTGTTACATTTACTGACTAAAATGTAAGGGAGGGTATACAAATTTGTTTCATTTTCTATAAAACACTCAAAAAAATATGGATTAAAATCTTATGAATATTTTGCTGCTTACGGTTTCCTGTGATTTTTTCGTACTCTTAGCGTAGTACAGAGAATGTTTTGCTAACATTGGAGAGGTAAACACAAAAACATCGCCCTTAACACTAAAAACAGGTACAACTTTCCCGGCAGGCACAAAAAAACTAAACCGCCACTATTCCACAATTGCCGATGTAAACATACCTTACAGATAAGTCTATAGATTTTTTGTTTTGGTTTTTTTTTTAACTTCATATATTCTTAGTTGAATTCCATAGATTAAAAATGAGAATGAACGCAAACAAATTCATAGTCGTTAAGAACATACAAAATGTTTAACGAAAATAAATGATGAACTGCTGGCCATGTTTGTTAACAACTTATCTCCTCTAGAAGGTCTAAATTGATATCTTAGTGAATGGTTTACAAGGACCATCTTAGTGTACTGTATAACTAAATAATTCGGCTAACAACCTTAGAAGATGTGCGCCTTTGAGATTTTTCTGTATTCGATAAATACTCAACCCATGTCTCAAAACGAATATTAGTTTCTTGTGTGGGTTCCCTCGAAAACTCAAATTATATGAAAAGTATCCTTTAGTCGCATACACATTCTTCTTTTCTTTCTTAAGAACCAAGAAAAATAATTTCTTTGCTTGGAAGGACAATTGCCGGCTGATTACAAAATTTAACGGCCGATCTTCTTAAATGACAACAGCGTATACTATTCTGACACTTCTTTTATAATCGAAATATTATTAATCGGCAGATATCTAAATACGTCACAAGTTAAGGACATTACCTTTAATAAAGGCTCATTTAGAGTAACTTGAGCGTAGCGTTAATATTTAAAACTAGGCGTGAAAAATTACAATTTAGTTTCAACGAACCGTCCGAACTCAGAGAAAGACCAGGTTTGCAATATAACGTCGAACTCGATTAGAACTTCTGAGAAATATTTGAGGCATGATAAACAATCCCAAGACACGGAGCATTGTAGACAATTTTGTAATGAACAACCTTCGAGGATTACGACGGCTACAAAGAGAAAAAGTTATCGAAACCAATAAAGAAATTCATTAAAACCTTCTCAGAAAATACCCATTGATTTCACTCAGACTTCGCAAAATACTACCTAAAGTTTATTTCGCATACAAAATGCGGTCGCAGAAATTGAAGGGGATTGTAGGTTTAGTATGTAGTCGCAATAAATGTATGTCACTGGTAAGGACTTCTAATTTCTTACTTTGAATTCACAAAAAGACGCATTCCACGGTTTTGGATCTTGCTTCTGCTCTTCGTTCATTGAAGAGGTGCTCCAGGCGCTTTCGAAATAGTGATTTCAGTGAAAAGGACCATAAATCTCTGAAAATACATTTGAACAGTAAAAAATTAAATTCTTTGAAGTAAAGCTTCTACAAAGACGATATTCAAAAACTTGTCAAACGATAGAAGCTGGTTGCATAAAAAACTAAGGATTAAAGGGACACGCGTTGCGTTAAGTTTCGCTCCCAATTAGTTAAGATGTCTCTTTTAACAGGAATGCACCTTGAATACAAACTCCCTTTAGCAAAAGTTGAAATATCGCAAAACCTTTTCTCAATTGTCACGTGACAACAACATGAGAATAAAGTATTAGAGAAGAAGTGAGGAATAGATAGAAAAACCATTTCTTCATTGGACCAAAATTCCGTTAATCGGATAGTTATCGTAAAATTAATTTCTATAAAACCACCTATTTTTTCAATCTTTTTTTATCTTCTTTATATTATATCAGTTTGACATTTTTTTTATACCCACCACCAAAGGTGAAGGGTATATTTCATTTTGTCATATGGTTTGTAACTCCTATAAAGAGGCTTCTTGATCAGCATCTAGTTTAGAATGGATTTAAGCGTGTCAGTCTATCCGTCTGTATAGTGTCTATGGTAAACATTCTCCTGGTCGCAAATATGAAGATATCTGCTTCGAATTTCGCTGAAACATTGGAAGTTCTGTCGCATACGTTGCTATTAAAAAATCAACCGAAATCAACCAAAGGCCATGCCTACAGTGTAAGCTGAAAGCACGTGTGTTTTCTGGCTGTTTTGCTCTGGCTCTTTTTCACGATATTCAATGACACGGTATTCCATAAAAATAGAAAAAATCTGCCACGCTCAAGTATTAAAATGTAGTTTTCTCCCCTTTTTTGAGATAACGGTCGTGGGTATAAAAGATTCGGTACAGCCGAATATAATTTTCTTATTTGTTCTTTTTTTTATGTTGCTCTTTTCAAAAAGTGACGGATGTAAAGCGGGCAGGATGATTGATTGGATTCTAAAACTTCTGCGAAAATCTCCAATTTGGATGACATTTAGCTGTTGTTGCAGAACCAATTAAAATTAGTCGCTGTACGCAAGTGTGTGTGCAATGGATTTCTATTTATTTATCCTTGATATCCTATTATCGAGATATACAGATGAAGTTTAGAATCACAGTTAAAATTTAAGAACAAATCGTGGCGGTCTGCAACGTAAAGAAAAACTTATTTTAGTAATACAGCTGCCCCAAATTAATTTAAAATCGTGCAACGACTTTAGAAGTATTTTCCTTTTCAAGCCATGACATGCTCAATTAAAAATAGCTGCGTTGGGAATTCTAACCAAAAATTAATTTTTGGTCCAACACGTTATGGGGTGAAGAATTCTTGGAACTGGTGCAGATTACGCCACCGTCTGATTTCACGAATGTATGGATGCAGTTTCCATTTTCAAACAGAAGAGGACACTAGAATAATCCAGGTCATTCGAATTGATATATATAAAGAAAAGTGGTATCGCCTAGCACAGCTTTGTATAAACATTAATTCTACGGAAATCGCTTTATTTCTTATGGTCTCTGGAATAATCCTGACTATAGATGTCTAACACTCCCGTCGTACAGTTTCACTTCAGCTGTACCTGTTAAATAGCAAAAACGTATCTAAGTGCTCGAGTGTGTAGCCGCATTGCAACTATTTGCTTAAAAGACAAACAAATAGATAAATCAGATAAATCTCGATCCGACCCAAATGAAGAAAAATGTTTTATAATTGATTTCTCATCGAACATTCATGAGCCAACTATACCATGTTCATGGTAGTTGCGAGAAATCATGCTGAGTAAAGACGAACAATGAGAAACCAAAACTTCGAAGTATTTTTTCAATTTCAACAAAGATATTCGACTTTTTATTTTTTATTCTTATTGTTATTACTATTTTTATACCTACCACCCAAGGTGAGGTCTATATTCATATTTTCAATTTGTTTGTAATGGCCAGAAGGAATTTTCAGAGACCCCATAAACTATATATATTCTTGATCAGCATTAAATTTAGAATCGATTTAAACATGCTCGTCTGTCCGTCTGTTAAATATCAGCGGTATTTGCTCACCTGGCGGCTTCAAATTTTGTAGAAGAAATTTCTGCACGCACGTTGGTATTAAAAATGGGCCAAACACGCGCCCACAGTATAGCGCAGACAGAGAACACGTCTTTTTTCGAAAGCAAAAAAAAATTTGCATTTTTTGCTAATTACCCATAAAGCATAACAGATAGATCTATAAAAATTTCCAAAAATATTTCATTTGTTCTCTCGTAGTCTCTGTGCGAAAATGGTAAGGATCGACGGCTGCCATTCGATATAATGGAATATTATAAATTTATTTTTTTGTGAAAACATTCGTAACGTTAAGAAAGATGCTTCAGAAACCATTTAAACTGTGTATATTTTTTATCAGTATGAAATTGGGAGTCCAGTTAGACGTATCCGTCTGTCCATCTCTCCAACTGTCTTTCTGCTAATCTTTGTAATGTAATGGCCGCAAATATAAAGATATCGACTTCAAATATGTGCCAACTCGATCACAAACCATGACTGCCATATAAAGTAAGCTGAAAACACGTCTATTTTCTGGCTGTTTTGCTCAGTACTAATAAACTGCAAAAAAAAAGTTTCCACCATATTTCATAAAAATAGAAAAAATCTCCTACGCCCACCTATTCAAATTCGGTTTTATTTCCTTTTTTTAAGGTAAAAGTGGTGGGTATAGAAGATTCGGCACAGTCGAATATAACTTTCTTCTTTGTTGTTATCACTTTTATTTAGCATGCGACAACTTCCCACTGAAAGAAATCATTTCGGACTTCCATTTTCTTATCATCGGGTATATATCAAAGGAAATGAAGTATATTAAGCTTAAGACGCACAAAGCACAAAATTAAGGCTCTGAAGAAGACGTTCAAAAAATTGTTGAACTCATTCGTCAGAAACTAAGAAAAAGTTGAATATTTTATTCATAAAATTTCTTAGCAAGAAAAACATAAGAAATTCTAGAATAAATCGATTACTAAAAAATCTCTCTTTTAGCAATTCTTTTGATATACCGTTAGAAAATAACATAGAACTCTGTTTACATTATTAATAATGAAAAAATAACAACGTCGTCATCAATATGTTTTATAACAATGAAAAATTATGATCAAAAAACATAAGGGTTTCAACATAACAAGCATTGTCTACTAACAGAAAATACAAAAAAAAAAAATAAAAATAAACGAAAAATAAATTAAGTATTACTGAAAATATGTTCGATAACAGCGCATAATAAAAAGAAAATTACATTCGCTTTAGGGCGAGTCTTCGATATCAACCACCTCACCTCAATAACTACAAAACACTTTTGTTAATTGTGACGAACATGATTACTTGTACAATATTAATCAAAGTGTGATTAAAATGCATAACAACATCAACAATGAACGCTAGCGAGATCAGTACCCATTCTCAAGTCTTGTACCAAGAGACCAACTACTTTGATATTTTTTAATTTCACCGCTTACGGTACAAAAGAATTAAATTTGAAACTTACATTCGTATACAAAACAGAATAAAGAACAAATGATAGAAAAAAAGAAAACCAGCACGAACCTTTAAGTTGTGGTACGAGCAAATAAAATATGCAGCACTTTTTGATACTTGTATATAGACCTATCTTTTTACTTTGATATGATCCTAGGTGAGGTCCATTTTCAACAACATGTACACAAGATGTGAAAATAACTGCTATCGCTTTCTAACTGAAAAGAGAAACTTATGCCGAGAGAATGGTCAAAAAAATTTTATTTAGAGTGTCGTCCATTGTTACCCACATAATCTCCTATACATACATCTTTTTGGGATTGAAACGAGATTTTTGACGCTATGAACAAAATGATATATTTTAAGATATCGCGATTAGAATGGAACCTCTACTCGAGGAGATAATAGCAATCGAGGTTAATGCCTAGTGGATGGAGTGGGAATAGTATTTCGTGGTAACATTTCTATTTAATCGTAGCAAATTATAAACTATTACCGCCACAATACTCAGCTTTAGCGTCCGTGTTAATGGTTCCCTTGTCTGCACCATGATGGCTCCAATTCCGATATTGAATCGTATATATTTTTCATCACCAGCCACGATTTAGCAGTACTTTCTTTCAATCTAAACCGAGAAGCAAATGATGTCATCTTTGGCGTAGAACTCTTTTTCCAACTTCCAAAAAACAAACTGATGTACATTTCAACGGAATAACTTAGATCCCTAAGTAAGCCTCAAAGAAAATCAATATTTGACAAATGCGCATAGGCTGAGAAAGGTGATCGTTAAGAGACCCCAATAGAAATTTATCTCTAGACTCGATATTCTATGAAGTCTCCGATGTTACAGCTGATAAGGTTGCTATACACTTATCTCATTTGAGAGCTACAATGAACAAAAAAAAAAAAAGAAGAAGTGCGTAAAAATTGTGCACAAAAACACACACACGAACACACATCAATTGATCATACGCCGGAATCTTAAATATATATTTCGAGATAAGCGAACATCATCACCGACATTTTCAAGACCAAAAAAAAATCGAAATCAAAAAATAAATAAAGTTTACTACCACTGAGTTTAGTTTATTTATTTATTTTACTTATTTATATATTTCTTTGTTTTTTTTTCTTCGAAAATTTATAGTACAATAAACTAATATTCAGAAAAAAACGTGTAAAACGTTGAACGATAAAACATTGAAGCAAATTAACTAGAATGTATGTAATTAAGTTTTCTCAACTTCCGGGTTTGCTCATCAAATAAAGTAACAAACAAAAAGAAAGTAAATACAGACTCTCACGAAAAGCATTAATTTCATCTTTCTTATCTGTCAGGTAAAACCAAAAAAACAAAAAGCAACAATTCTACGAAAAAGTACTTCTTTGCAACCACCACAACACTGATTATTTTAAACTCTCAAATGTTTATACGGCTTAGAAACAAGGTCTTGTAAATTATTTGTAATCTTAATCAGTTCATCCATTTAAATTATGATTACGATGTTCAAAATTTGAGTAGAATAACAAATTGAACGAACCTCAATATCTGGTGATTTAGTTCTTATTAAATTTGTTTTGAAAAGCAGCTCAATTAAAAGAACAGATCTCATCATCATGCATTACGACACTATACGATTGCGTACTTCTTTAATGACTTGATAAAAATTAAAAGAATTTCCCCGACAACATTTTAAGGCATCCATCGTATCGGTTCGAATCTTTTGTTTGTTCGCTTCGCTTTTTGCAGGACACTTTTTTTCTTAAGTCAACCGTAAATATAAGATTGACTTCAAAAGATATCTGTGAAAATTAATTAAATCGGTTTTTCATTCAGAAATCTTCGAGTTTCAAACGATGATTATCGTTTAAAATAATAAAGATTTTATAAAATATAAGAAAAATGGTTTTTGAAATTTAGAGGGAAAGTGCCACGAACTTTTTTCCCGACGCTATTAAATGCTTTTAAGTGTTAGACTTGGGTATGATGCAATAAATAAATCTGTAAGAAAAGTGCTAACATATGCTTCGTTTTAACCGTTAAGTAATAGAATGACCAGCCAGCAGTTGTAATAGCTAACAATACTGTTATATATGCAAACGTATTTTAAATAATAAATAATAATAATAAAATATGTATTAAATATAAATTTAATAAGTTAAGAGGAAGATCCACACAATTGAAGATTGAATATAAAAAATAGAGAGAGTCCAAGTAATTTCTTGTCTTTTCTTTAATTAGTTTATGTTATTATTAAAGTCAGTTCCTCTTAAATAAATAACTTAATTTGTACTTTAAATATCAATTCTCCCCTCTAATATTTTCCCTCCTGCAGTTAATGAAATATTTCAGCTGCCCTTTTATTCAATATATTACATATATATATATACAATTCGTTTATAAATATATATAGTATTTATTCATAAAATATATTATGTATGCTCATATGTCAGTCATGTAGTGTACATACGTTTGGTTTTTTATTATATTGAGAGAACACTTGCACAAACGTAGATAGTTCATCAACTTTCGATAATGTCGTATTGTCATAAATTTTTTATTTAAATTGTAATAAACAACAACGACAAATGTGTAAGGGTAGGGTAGGGTGTATGTAATGATGGCAGGAACGGTGGGAGTATAACGAAACGATGTTTTCAAATGATATTTCTAGTATAGTTGAAGAATGTTAATTTTTCGATTTTTTGACATTTGACATCCAAAGGGAAAGTTGCTGTTCACAATAATGCATGTCAGTCAGTCAGTCAGTCAGTCAGTCAGTCACATCAGTCAGTCAGTCAGTGAGCCAGTCAAACTGGCAGGCAGGCAGGCAGGCAAGCAGGCAAGCAGGCAAGTAAGCAAGCAGGCAAGTAAGCAAACAGGCAAGCTGATAGGCAGGCGGGCAATTTAGTCAGTTAGTCAGTTAGGCACATATGTAAATATCGAGAATCGCGTGTAGTTAACGAATTAATATAATAGCGTAACAATACTACATATAAGGGCATATTAAATTAATTTATCCTTCAATGACTTTGCGCCAAACAAAGAAAAGAAAAAGCGCACAGAAAAAGAACAAGAACTTAAGCCCAACTTTTTTTTTTTTTAATAATCTACTCTCAAACTTATTTAATCGATAGCAATGAAGTAAATGAGCTTGTAATTCTCAGATCATCCACCGCAAGATGAGATTCTATTAAGTTTGTCATTTCATTTGTAACAAAGAGATGTAGATACATGTCAGAGAGCCCACAATAACGATGAACGTTGAACAAAACATTAAAGACTTCAAAATCTTTTCATCAAATATTTATACCTAACGTTTGCTGAGCCATTTATTGAGTTTATAAAAAAATATATATATATATGTATATAAAAAAGAAACAGAAACTTGGGAGAATAATCGATTTAGTACAAACGAATATCTTCATAGAAAATTATATGAAAATTTATATCACTTTCCTATATAAAATTATCAAGTAAGGACATTTTTTTTTAATTTAACATAAAATGAAAACAAAATTATACAAGACAGCAATGTAAGTTTTCTTTTATTTAGACACTGGTTCATGGCATTTTGACCGTTTTTGGATGATTCCATTCTACGATACTATACTACGATTGTTGGGTATATAGAATTCACCCCAGACGAATGTAGTTTTCTTACTTGCTTGTGATATTAATTTTATATACATTAAACATATCTATACTTTAGATCTAAAAGTAAACCCTCACAGGAATGTATGATATAACATATGTATGTATATATATATGTATTCGAAACGAAATTTAACAAAAAAAAAAAACGTTCATTAAGTAATTCCCTAAAATATGTATATACAGTGCATGAATAGACTCGCTTATTCACTGAAATATGTACATATATTCCTTAATTACATTTCATTGGTATTAATACAAAGCTATAAATTTAATTTCCTTAAAGCACACACATGCGGAGGGAACACATCAAATAAACGTACATTTATTTTACTTTGTATCTAGAGAAATAGAAACTTGGCATTGGTCATACACACGATACATGCATGAACATGTGAAAATGAAAATGAGTAAAATAAAATTCCGTTAACGTAATTTGATAATAAATATTCAAATTTAAGTCATTTTTATATTGGGCAGGTGAAAAATACGAAATAAAAGCAATTGGTATGAGTGCACAAAAATTGTATCCATAAACTCTTATCCATAGCATGTTAGTATGAACTTATACATGAGTCTACCTACTCTTACAAACTTATATGTATGTGCATACATATATACTCTAAAGGGTGCTACATTTTAATTTTTGATTAAAACACATTTTTATTTTATAATTAATAATATATTTTCATTAATAGAAAACAATATGCCAAGGACGGACGTGTGTATTGATAAAACTAAGAAAGTCTTTCTTTTGTAATAATAACACATCACTGTCATTGTCAGTTTTGGCCAAAAAGAATGATTTACTTTTGCAATCCACATCAATAGTGCGATGCATTTTAAAAGAAAATTCGTATCTATCTCACGATGTCGAATTCGTTTATTCATTTTTACTCGCTCTCTCTCTCTCTCTCTCTCTCTCTCTCTCTCTCTATCTCTCTCTCTCTCTCTCTTTCTCTCTAATACGAAAGACGAATAACAAAAAATTAATAATCAAGAGCAAGGAATCGTGCACATGTTATACACAATAACTATTAATAACAAAATTCATACCTTACGACAAACAAAATCAACTATCGAATGACCAAAGAAAGAAGCACACACAAAAGACAGGGGAATCCGTCTTATTCTTATTTATTATAAATTAATTTGGAATACAAACTCGACTATGCCGGTAGAGATTATTCATTTTTATGCTAATCAAATAGAACCCAATGGCTACGATAACGCAATAGTTTGCATAGAAATTATGTCTTTTCAACATTTTGAATTTTCTCGTTCTTATTAGCATTATACACATAAACACATACATGAGTATGTACAAGTGTTAACATTAAAGTAGGAAATATAAACAGTTGCAAGTTAAAGTTTTACAAGTTTTTTTTACGTTTTCTAAAAGAAAAAAAATGAGTAAAAACGGGGGAATCGTTCTATAAAAAGAGGCTTTTGGTTATTGGTCGATATACACACACTAAAACTCACACATGTTATGAACTCATAAATTGAATTCATTATGAATTGCGCTTCAAATATATAGACAGTTACACATAAAAAGAAGGGTTTGTTATCATTAGTAAACATGAACGCATACTTGTAGAGTATTTGTGCTAAGTATAAATATATAATTATGTATATAAATATAAATATAAAAATAAATATAAATATAAGTATAAATATAAATATAGACATAAATATAAATATAAGTATAAGTATAAATATAAATATAAACATAAATAAAAATATAAATATAAATATAAATATAAAAATAAATATAAATATAAAAATAAATATATATATAAATAAAAAAAATAAACATAAATATAAGTTTAAATATAAATATAAATATAAAAATAAATATAAATGTAAATAAACAAAAAATTAAAAATATAAATATAAGTTTAAATATAAATATAAAAATAAATATAAATATAAATATAAGTTTAAATATAAATATAAAAATAAATATAAATGTAAATAAACAAAAAATTAAAAAT
>KK351030.1:2497287-2528671 GCA_000671755.1 Glossina brevipalpis
ATAAATATAAATATAAACATAAATAAAAATAAAAATATAAATATAAAAATAAATATAAATATAAATATAAGTTTAAATATAAATATAAAAATAAATATAAATGTAAATATAAGTTTAAATATAAATATAAAAATAAATATAAATGTAAATAAACAAAAAATTAAAAATATAAATATAAGTTTAAATATAAATATAAAAATAAATATAAATATAAATAAAAATATAAGTATAAATAAAAATATAAACATAAATATAAGTATAAATATAAATATAAATATAAACATAAATAAAAATAAAAATATAAATAAAAAAATAAATATAAATATAAATATAAGTTTAAATATAAATATAAAAATAAAAATAAATATAAATGTAAATATAAAGGTAAATATGAAATTTGTCATGCTGTGTGCACTAAGAATGATGTCATTTTTCTAAATTATTTTAAAAAGTTTAAAAGATATATTAGAATGGACGCTTTTTACATATGTATGTACAAGTCTTAAAGTACATAAAAATGTTTCCTAAGATTTAAAAAAAAAAGCGGCGATATAAGATCTCTGCAAAAGTAATCTTTTATTGCCCTCTAGATACACATTACATTACTTGTAGCTGCAACAATAAACTAAAAGTTTTCTAGAAACAGATTAAAAATCGAATGATTTCCAATCGATTTTTGGAAAAATTGATTTTAAAATCATCAATTTCAAATAACGTCGGACAAAAATTGAAGAGCCAAATTTGAAAGCTTTGAAATATTGAGAATATTTGCAAGAGAGCTTTACGATTATATTTGGAAAGTGCAGTTTTTAAAGCATTTATATGTGCTTACTGCCCAAAATTATTTTTAATATTAATTTTAGATTTTATATGGAGAATTTAAATCAATAAAAAAAAAACGAGAAAGATTTACACTTTAAATTAAATTCTTCAGATCAAGTTTAATAATAAATGGAATGAATGGATCTACAAAAGCTAAGCAAACTAAAATATTACCAAAAAAATTACTAAATATTACAAAAGCGTGGGGAGTCAATAACTTACGATGTAAATGAGATATCGATTTTAAATGTAGAATAAATAAATTTATGTGAACCCATAATTTTAAATCTATGCAATTTCGTATATTAGCTGATGGATAATAGAGATAATTTTCTAACCTTTTAGGGATAATTTTCTTCTTTTTTTTTTCACTTATGGCATTTATTTGATTTTAACGTTAACCCTCTTAGTGTTATTTAATTGGGAAAAAAAAATTTTTCTTAAAACTTTATTTTAACTAATCTTGGTGTATTTATGCATAAGTGCCTTAATTGGCTTTTATAAGTTTAGCTTTATGATTAAGTTATAATTTTTGTCAAGTTTATTACTCAATTTTTTTATTTCTTGTTTTTTTATCTTTCAGTTGAACTCAGTTGTTAAAAAAAATTAAATTAATAAACCGCGAAATATTATTTCGAAGTTCTCATGTATTATATTATATGAACACTTTCTGTCCTTTCCTATATATATATATATATATATATATCACTCTCCCTCTCTCTCTCTCTATATATATATATATATATGGTAAATGTATATTTATATAGCACAAAATATTAATTAAAAGCAAAATTACTATCTAAATATGTTCATAAAATAAATAATTGTTATTCCCTCATTACATTAATACAGTGAAATAACTTTCCGTCGGACCAATTAACGTCGAAATTTAAATAAATAAATTCGTAACATTAATTAAATGTTTTTAATTGAATTCTCAATACTTACCAGAGTGATTAAAAAAAAATTTCCTTATTTGTAAATCAGTTCAAATTTACAAAAAAAAAAAAAAATAAATAAATAAATAAATAATAATAAATTATTCTCTACTTTATGCGGTTTTGAAGTCTACTTTTAGCAAGCGGACGGACGGACAGACAGACATCATTAATTAGTGTTGTTATAACTTTTGATTATCTACGTGTTAAACTTATGACCCATTTCATTGTATTAAAATCCATTTAATCATTAAACGCAAGCATTCGCCAGCTATGCAAACTACATACGCACACACACACACACACACATCCAAACACGCGCTCGCGAACGCACATGCATGCATACATACATACATGCATACATACATACATACAGGCAAAGGCATATGACCATAAAATCGTCTTGATTATTGAAATCAAGTCGTTCGCTCATTTATTTGTTCGTTTGCTTGTATGCACATTCTTCTTGTCATACATCATGAATGCAAAACCATAAATTAAATCACTTTTCATGAGCTACAAATCTTTGCACATACATAAGTCTCAAGCTAAAAATCTGAAAGAAACAAAAAATAACGAAAAACAAAAAACAAAAAATATTCATAACAAATAAAAACTAAAACCACTTGAACAACAATATATAGAAAAAATCTATGCATCTCTAGCAAAAATAATACAAAAACACTTACACAAATACGTTACATACTCATATACCCATATACTCGATACATACTAAGAGCGAAATGCTGTGCGTTCAGTTAACAATACATAAAAAATAAAGTCACACGCACACGGCCATACGGGCATACAGATATACGAATAGAATGCAAAATATACACAGGATGTCTTCAATAATCGCTAAATAAACAAATAAATACATGAAGACGTCATTGCTATCAACTCTTTTGTATTAGTATTGTCTTCTGCTTCATTTCCCTACCCACCTCATCCCCTCTCCCCCCACCACTCCATCACCTTTCTTTTTTTTTGTTTTTTTGCGTCGTAGATAATAGCTAATGCAGCTAGTGATACAACAACGAAAATCCATCCAGTTAATAATCACGACGATTCGCTTAAAAAAATATCAAAAAAAAAAAAAAAAAGAAGTGAAAAAACGTTATTTGATTCTGAGATCATTTCAAATACCCTACGCAAATAATCTCTACAAAAAATTATTCGTGAAATAATTGCCAACACACATAAAACAAACTAAAAAGATGGGCAGCGGACTTACTTTTCGTTTTTCCTGTTATTTATTTATTTTCATTTTTTTTTTTTTTTATTATTATTAATTGTCCTGAAAGAGATCCAAACAATGTAACAAACAATACGTACACAAGTTGCCTCAATATCTTGACGGAGGGTATCAAAACAAATATTAGACACTGGATGCTGCTGCTATACTAAGTGTGCCCGCAAATTTTATGAAACTCTCTGACTGTAAGTGTCGATGTATATATATATATATATATAAGCGGGAATACAAATACACATATAATTCAAAAATTCTTTTTAACACCTACGTGCTAACATATTTATATATATATAAATATATATGAAAGCATGTTTGTGTCTCGAAAGTGTTGCATTTAGAAACAAACCTAAACAAAAAAAAAACTTAATGAAATTCTGCCTTTTATTTGATTTCATTTTCTTTTCTTCAAAAAAAAAAGAGAAGAAATTATTTGCTAGAGACGCCAAAATAAACAAACAAAGTCAAGTAGTTTTTTATGCTATTCTTTCTCTTCTTACCCGTTGTCTTTGTACAGACTAACTAAGATTGAGCCACAAATAATTCATTTCAATAATAATAACAAAAACAAAAAAAAAAGAAACAAGAATAACAACAACAGCAATAACAAGTGTCAAGTAATAAATGACATGAAACATGCTTAAACTATGATGGCACTCGCTGCACTTTCAACATATGGAATTTTAACAGTGCATTATAATCATCATCATTATCATCATAATCATCATAATCAAAATCATCATTATCATTATCATCATCATTACCAGCTTTAATGCAATCATCAACACTTGTGAACTTATGCAGCATAAACAATTTTTTCTTTTTTTTTTTTCGTCGGCGTATAGATGCAGTTTACCGCTCGATGTACAGTAAGTAAGTTATCTAAAAATAGAAAATCATGATAAGATGATAATAAAAATTAAAAATATATCAAATTATGTACTATTTTAACTCGTTACCAATTAATATGTAATAAGCTTTCTTTCAAGATATTTAATAAAACACTCACACTATCCTCATTAAATAGACTGATTTCTATAAAGCATTTGTCAGAGCCACTTAAACAAGTTTTTGTTCTAGAAACTCAGAAGTATGGGATTTTGCTAATACTTACTTAATTAACTAGCGTCATACCCTTTTAGCGAATCCCTTAATGTGCTCTTTAATAACTCCTAATGAATGCGTCAGTTGTCCCCAGTCCTTCCCATTATGAATGCACGCGGATGATATTGAATTTCTCCTTCCCTGCAATACAACCACCTCCTCCATCAGATATCCTTAACAATTATCAGTCAATTCTTAGACATTATATCTAAACAAATCCAAGAAATTTCATATTCCATAGAAGTATTTGCACAACATGGTCGCATAATGCTCAGTTAATTCTAAGGCATTATATTGAAACAGAGAAGCAAGAAGTTTTGTCTTTCAACCAAGAGATCGAAGTACCGTTATTATACAATTATATTACTAAAGTTGAAGACAAGTAAATTCATTTCTCGATCTTAATTGTCTCTTAATATTCGCTGTGAATAAACCAAAGTCGCTCTAACAGTTTATTTAAAGTTAATCGAAACAATTCGATGACCATTATGTCGTTAACAGATGTGTAAGCTATTTGCCTATTGTCGTTATGCAGAGTCTAAGGAGCCGATTTAAAAACAACTTCTATTACTTGCTTTAATGAACTTTGCCTGGAATCCACTAAGTTCTTGTTGTTTATTGATTTATCTCCTCCGGAAAGGCGTGGGTTTATGCTTGAGATTTCCTTGCTAGTAAAATTGATGAGCGGTATGGTTGATTCACCACCAGAAGCTTTATCGAACTTAAGCTTTCCTACTAGAAAAAAATCCAAACAGATTTGCAATTATTAATGTACAGTCCATTACAGATATCTTAAATGATTTAAAAGTAAATCCTTTAACGAACCATACATAAAAATCTTGGTGTAATATTTTTCTATCCATTTTCGTTATCAGGGCCATTTCCAAATACTAAATTCTTATTTTATGATCTTTGTCGTCTCGATTTATTTGAACCCGGTAGCAGAACGTTTGCAGTCCTTTCCTTTTTGTCTGTGTTCAACTTTTCTTTTGTTCGACATCAATAATTAGATGATTATAAATAAATAAATAAATAATTTAGTTTCAAGATTCTATTCTTTTTATTTAATCTTTAGTTCGGATTGTTTATTTATAGTTAAGTGTTTAAATTAAAGATTCTTAATTCAGCTCTATCGATATCCATTCTACGTGAGTTTTATAAATTTATGAAAATGAAATGAATTTTGAAAAAAATGTTTTCTATTAAATAAATATTTTACAAACACATATGTGTACATTTTTAATAATAACAATAATAATTATTTATTTGCTGATCTAAAAGTGAACTTTTGTGCTGTCACTTTTCTTCTTTGTATATATATTTAATTCTTGCTGGAATGCCTGCAATTACAAGTTTTCTTTATTACGCTCGTAAACAAATTGAGACATCAAAAATGAAATGTCAACCATATATTCAACTGTCAACGATGTCAAATAGCAGTTATTGCAAATATAAATTTCAGGCCAAGAAATCAATTTTTTTGCATTCCTTCTCCTTACTCCTCTCTCTCTTTCTCTCTACCTTACGCTTTCTCGTTTTTTCGTCTTTCTTTGCGCTCCTTCTGTTCAGCGTTATCTGAATCCTGTGCTATTAAACCCCAATACAAGAGAAAACAGCCGAACTTTACACTTGTCGAAAAGTTTGTAAACAAAAATTTTCGAAATTCCTTGGGGAATGTCAAGCGTGCATACCGAGAAGGAAAAAAAGCTCATAATTTAAGACGCCAAATTTCATTTTAAACAAACGTCTCGTTTTTCTTTTCTGTTCCTTATGTTTTGTTTTTTTTTTTTTTTTATTTATTTTTTTTTTTATTTTTTGTAACCAGAACTTTTACTTTTTTATTTCATGTTGTTATTGTTATTTAGTGTCGCTATTTCAACCGTTAAATATGAAGACAAGTTATTGAAAAGCAAGGGTTGTATTGAACTGACGCACGCATATACATAGTTAAAAAAGAAAAGGGTTTTTTTTTTCACTGCAAAAAAGTTTAAAAACCCGGTGCCACAAATTGAAAATTTTCTTAAATATCATAATAAACGACGACATATAAAAAGCGCTTGACGGTAGTGGGAGCGATAAGAGAGTAGGAGTAGAGAGAGAGGAGGTGATTTAATACTGTTTTCTTCTTCTTGTAGCGGGGAAAAGTTTTTTATTTTATTTTGTTCTTCCAAATTGCCATTTGATCGTTTATTTAGTGACAATAATGGCATAAATTTTCAATAGAAACGTAAAAGGGATTCAAGTTGATTTTGCGTTCACATTATGTTTGTTGTGTAAAACAACGGATAAAAAATGTTAACATGGCTTAAAGAATGACGCCACAAAAAAAAAAAATATGAAATGAAATGGAAAATGCAAAGTAATATACAAAATAAACAAAGTTTGTTGTTGTAAATTCCATTCCGTTTAATATAGACTACGCTCTCATAGTTGAGGTATTCAAAAAGCAACCAAGTGTTGAACTCTTTCTTAATAAGTGTTTAATTGTTCTTATAATAAATTATAATAATTATTAAGTCTATAAATAGAATGAATGAATCGCAATACTTCACTTTTTAAGAACACATCAAAAATTGAAGCCCAGAGTTCAAAAATTTGCTCGAAAATAAATTGTTTAAAACTTATTTTATATTTAAATTTAATTATTTATATTATTATCTTTTTTATTATTTTCTTTATTTCAATTTTTATTTATTACGTTTCTATCGTCTATTTTCTCAGCTTATTTTATTCTAATTTGTTTTATTTATTTTATTAATTTTCTTTTTATTTTATTTACTTTTATTTTTTTTATTTTGTTGTAAATATCAACTTATTTAACTTTTGTTTTATTTATTTATTTATTGCATTGATTTAATTTTTTCTATTTATAAAATTTTTATTTTCTTTTTTGTACATTATTATTTTTTTTTAGTTTTTAATAATATTTCTTGTAATATCTCCTTTATTATATTCATATCGTTTTCTATCAAAAATTAGAAATTAGTTTTAAAAAAAAAACGGTACATTAGGTTTTTTTTATTCAAAATATTGTTTTCATTATCTGCTATCTCTTCCATATTTTAAGCAAAATACGAAGGTCGTAAGGGAAAAACAACCGGCCTTTTGAGGCTGCGAGCAAAAAGAATCACTTGTTCGGCTTCGTCCCACTCGACATGGCATTAAATAGTCGACTGTAACCAGCTTTAATGAGAAAGAGTAACGTCCGCTGATAACAGCAGGGAGGATAGCAGCACATTCCATCTTAGTGCCATTAAAATTTCCTGGACATGTTTTACTATATTGGGTCTCGAAAATTGGGCTTATTATGTATAAAACTTAACATTTTGGCACGAAAGAAATTTTGTGGTACTGACACGGAGTCATTCATACTTCAAGGTTATGTTGTTATCGGATAATAAAACTTACGATATTACGTTTCACATCTGACAATTTGAACAAAATCTTCTTAGATGTCGATCTTTTAAAAAAACGGCGGTAACTTATTTGTACCCGTAATATTTACTTAATTTATTTTATTCATTTTTTATTTTTCGTTCATTTATTATTTATAATAATAAGAGCAAATATAAATGTAAGAAAGTCAGAGAGAATAATAAAATTAAATTTTATGCAAATTAATATTAAATCGGAAAATTTTAGGGGATTAATGGCATTAGACATTAGACAACAGCGTACGTACGAAGGCTACTTGCGAAAGGAAAAAATAAAAAAGAAAAGAAGAAATGAAATCTCAAAGCAACCCTTTTGTCAGTTATGACGATTAAAATCGCTATGGATCACTGCAAATCAGACATTCCAACCAACCAAGCAAACCGTCCGTTAATTTACATATACTTAGAGGTTATAGTGAAACTTTGAACATACGCATGCGTAAAGTAATCATTTGCTTTACATATACATATATATATTTGCTATTTGTGCCAGTTGTGGCAAGAAAAGTGAAAAACTCTACTTAGGCTTTCTTTTAAAGTGAAAAAGCCATTTAACGTTTGGCTTCGAGCCGAGTTTATCTGTACGTTGCTACTGCTAGAGCGACGCATGTCGTCTACGCTGCCTCTTTAAAATTCCACTTTGGCTATGGACGAATGCTTTTCTGCATAGGGTATAAATAATATTTCAGATTAAAGTATTTGTTCTCTTCATTCGTCTAATTAGTGTTATGGTTTATGGGAATAATTTTAAATATACAACGACTTGTTTCTATTTTAATGTTAGTATCATAATAATTTACAGTAATTTAGCCAGGTAGGTGTACTCTCAATTAAAAGAAGACTTTTTCCTATACCTGTACTTTTGGAATTTTCAATATCTCGGAAATAAAGGCATTTAGGTAACGACTGTCTGTATGCTGTATATATTAGATTGACTTCATAAATTTATAGCAGCGTTAGAAATCAAGCGAACCTGAAGAAAAACGAGAATTACAAAAAACTAGAGAATCGATCGACGATCAATTTGTCGCAATTACATAGGAAAACCATGAAAATATTCGTCCGAAAATTAACCAAAAACTGGGATTTTCGTAGACTTAGACAACATAGTGATTATGTAAAGATTGTTTTTTTGTACATTTTACTCGGCTTCATAAGGAAGCCCTTTAGATTTTAAACTTTTTGTTCAAGGACTGCAGTAAGCATTTAAGCATTTAAAATTGCTTATGTTAGTTTTCTCGACTCGAATAACTCACAATTTCTGCTGTATTTCCTGTTGTTTTTTCAGATCTATGTTATGAAAGAATTTCTTAAAGACCAGCAAATACTCTTAGCATTCGTTAGTTGTTATTATTTTTAGTTTGGGCTGCTACCGAAATAATGCTTACTCTCTTATAACTTAGGAATATTCAACAAAGATACGGTACAATATATGGAACTTTGGGAAGCGTAGATTTCTTCGTCTGTTCGTCCGCCTAACTACCTGTTGTTAAGACGCGTTTGTCTATATATAAATGGAATATTAAAATTATTCTTCTTTTTAGTGTTTATACCAAAAGAATCGAAAAATTTGTATGAAAATCCAGATCTACTTATCTAAGAAGGTCTACTTTTTATTCGAACTCAGAGTAATACAAAACATACAACAACTTTAAATATATTGATATTAATCTCAGATTAAAACTGGCGGATTAGAAATAATTCGATAAAATCTTAAGCGATTTACGAAATTTGAAGTCGATGTAAAGTTATTCTTACATCGTATGCTTGCCAGACTTTCATAATTTTAAACGATAGAGAAACTATTTAATAACTTTGAAATGCTTTTTGTTTTTTTTGTTTTTTTGCTTTTTATTAACCTAAACTCTTTATTAAATGCGTCGTTTTATTTCATAATAATAACAGTACGTCTTTCAATACATTAACTCAAAATCATTATTCGTTTAGCAATTTTCCTAAAACAAATTGGCATAATCTGAGAGAGGTTTAGTTAAAGCGTATCAGTCAAGTTCAGTTGTTTTTAACGTAAGGCTACCTTAAAAACGAATACTCATTTGTTTATATGAGTTTGTATGTTTTTATGGTTAACAGCCGGTTCGAGATTGAATGACATCATATTAACCCCATTTAACACATTTGCTGACCACATATTAAACACCTTGCTAAAAAGGGTGTTATCACCTTATTGTCTGCACCAACACTAGCGTTCTTGTATTACGACAACAGCACAAACAAAACAGGTAGAATACATAAGAAGGAAAAGAAAAGAATGAGGAATATTTATAGAAAAAAGAAAAAATGCGTAAGAGAAACATTTGAAAATAACACGCACGCCTTTTTTGTTATTTTATTATTTTAATTCACATACTTGCATACATACAAGCACACATTAACCCGGAGGTTTCAAGTAAGAGAAAACGAGCCAAATAGAGAAATAATTTGTTTTTAATAAAAAAATTTAATTCCAAATTCAAATTATTCTTATTTGCAAAAAAAAAAAAAAAAAAAAAACATTTTGTCATATCGATAATGAAATAAGAATTCGATATATTTAAATGCATTTAAGTTACTATTTATGTAATATTAAGTAAAACAAATAAAAATACGTACGATTGAGTTCAAAATTTACAAAAAAACGTCCACGAAATCGATGTGTTCTTGATTGATTCGATTAAACGCCGATCAATAAAATGTTCTACGCAAGGCTGTTAGTTTTAGTTAATGCTTTTAAGGGTTTTATTCAAGTTCCTCTTATATTAATGCATTGCTATTACTAAGATAACACTGCACAGTTAAGAAAGAAAAATCAAGAGAACGTAATACGATTAATTATCTTGATTTCTAAAAAAAACAGCACATTGGCCACAAAGCATTTTCATAAGAACATATTACTATTATACTACTATTACTATTATACTACTATATGGTACTACTACTGCTACTATATTGCTAAAACTACCACAAGGCTTTACAAGAATCATTATATCTCGATGTACAGATAACAAAATATTTTACTACAACTAATCTACGATATTCTACTATTATTTGTATTACTATGCTATAAGGTCTCCTATAGAACTATTACTAGGAGAAGTATATTTTCATCTGATAAAAAAAGATACTATATTACTAGGACTAGGACTATCAAAGTACTGTAGACCTATTTCATGAATTACTATATTTGCAGCTGACAAACACTGTTGCTACTATTTTTTTACTGTTGCTCTACTACTAGTATTGCTATAGAAAATAGAAGAGTAGCTGTATTTTCGGTTAATAAAAAAAATGCTACTACTGTTATATTACTATAAGCTACTGCTACGACTGCTGTACTACTGGAATTACTATAGGATTGCTATGGGATTACTAAAGGAACATTACAATGGTAACTATACTGAAGCCATTATACTACTTGATGCTACTACAGCCGCAACTGTCATAGTAGCAGGATTAACTCTAGAACCATGACTTCTACTACTGCTACTACTACTAAAGTACAATTTGCTACTACTGTTACTATCATACTACCAGAGCTACTATTATTATTATTATAAGAATTAATATAGGGTGAGTTGAGTTAAAAAAAAAAACACTGGTAGTACGACACTAATATATTCAATTTTTTTTTATAAATGATACGATATTGGTTGCGATGTGAGCTATCATCTAATAATGCTAACGCTTTCATATGACAATTTCAAGAATTACTTCACGTTGGGCTGACAAAAAAAAAAAAACAAGAAAACCCCACACATTCGTTTCCTAAGATGAAAACATCAATTTAGACATATTTCATATGCGAATACACACATCACACACATAACGCAAGTTAACCGTTTAACATTTAATGTTCTTTTTTTCTTTTTTTTTTTTTTTTTTGAAACATTTTCACTTCTTAAATGTTGAAAAAACAACTCAAACATCATTAATTTGCATTAATTCCATTTGAAGGAAAGTTTCCGCTTGTAACTGGGGAAAAAATACCAAAAAAGTAAAGAAATAATGACATTTGTAGCTAAAAAAAAAATACTTTGAAAAGAAAAATAAAAGGATTTAAATCAGCGGAAAGAAACGAGCGCATACACTTGCTTACATAAGCCCTAAGTAAGAGTCAAGTAGGCCTAATGACATATTGAGGTTGATTCAATTGTAATACTATTAAGTGTGGAAAAGAAATGCCAACTACATACACAAGGAGAACATACAAATCTACGATTTTTACTTCTTTACATCCTTTCTTCCAACATTCAAACACATACTTAAGGCTTAAGGAACAATATTTTACGTATAGAAGTCAACGAAGCAAAGATGTTGCATGATTTTGACGTAATCAGTAACTTAAACACACATTCGCAAAGAAAGAGCTATCTACAACGAAAGAATTCCGTTAATACAATGGTATTCGAAAAGTAGCAAAACGCGTATAAGAAGCGTCACGATTTTCAAACTAAAAAAACAAAAAAAAGAAAAGGAAAGAGTTATAGCTAATGACGGGTAAATAGATACATAAATGTTTAAATTAAATCGAATGTTTCAACTTTGAGTTTACAAAGAAATTTTGCTATACAGTAAAGGAATTATTAATGATTTCGGTGACAACCCAAGGATTCGATGCTAGTTTAACGTGTGTGATCGACTTTTAAAATTTTACTTTTTCCAAAATAATTTTCCCAAATGATTTATGATGTGTTAAGTTGCACCGGCTCGACAAGATAAAAATATGTTCTTTTTATAAATTTGATAAACAAGTGTTGAAATCCATAAAACTAGATTTAAACACGTTTCAAAATTTTACAATTTGATTTTTTATTTTTTTTTTTTTTTTGTTTTTCAAAATAGTCACTGAAAAAACACGATGGGAACATGGTTTGCCCAACTTTTCATTTTTTTTTTACTTTTGCTTAATTTTTTATTCTATTGAGTGGCACACATAGATCGGTTAAAGACTTCACACAGTACAAATGATTCGTTTCCCTTTTTGTTTCCTGTGCGTCTCGTGAAAATGAATTATGCAAATGAATCGAAAACTTATATATTTTTCGATAAAATGGAATAAAAGAAATGTTTGGTGATCGTATTTGCTGGCATTTGCTTTACTCGCAATGTGTGAGAATATATTCGGTTTATAAAACGCAACGCCTCATATAATGGGTTCTTAAATTTTGTTCTTCTCGGTTTATTTATTTTTTATTTTATTTTTATGTTTAATGTTCATTAGCATACATTGCAAGCAACCAAACGATTAATCAGCTGCTTTGATTTTCTTTAGGGTAAAAAAAACCTACATACTCTGCCTTCAACCAGTAGTAAGATAAACAGAAAAAAGAAATTGAAACAAGTAAGAAAGTTACATTCGTCTTGAAGGGAATCTTGGATACCACCAACGCCTTAAAGAATTTGTTTTTTTCTTTTTATTATAGATATCAGTTAGTATGATGATCTTACACGATTTTCGTAGTAAATTATGTACCGATTTTAAGAAAAAATCACCATCGAATTAGCATCGTAATTCAAGATTATTTATTATAGAAAAGCTCTTCCAAGAGATGCAACTATTGCTTTATTTGAGCTTGTTTTAATTTTTCAGTTTTAGTTTATTAGTCCAAAAATATAAAAGAAAATGAACAATAGGCAACAACCGAACGAATATTTCAAATATTTCAATCCTCAGATATTGTTTTGGTTGCCATATTATGAGCTTTGAGAATTTTCTTAAATTTCCAGGCGACAATTACGATTGATCCAACCTTCAAATACTCTTTTGAACGACATCTTATTAATTTTTAATTTATTTTATATACATTTCCTGGCTAATAGAAAATGGACAGACGGACGTCAAATGCCATTTATCTATTTTTCATTTATAAAATATTTTATATCAATCTCTGCTTTTCGAGCAGACAAACTGATGGACATTCCAACCATAAAATACCGCTCTGATCAACTCATCTATAGAAGATATGAAAACGACATATTATCGTATATCGAAATCAATATTACGATTAAATTAGTCCTTTGGCATGAGTGTTTAGCGCATATTAATGTGCGATTAGTTTCCCAATGATAATTTTAAGTCGGTCGCAAAGTTATATATGTACTGTCCACTATTCGCGCAATAATTTATTAATTGATAGTCGCGAGCTATCATTTATAATATCGTTGCGACCAAGTCAATGCGATTGCATCTTTTGCTTCAAAACTAAGAAATGTTTTATTTACAATTTCTTCGTTCTTATTAACTTACACAGCACCTGACATCTACTTCCTATATGTACCTACAAAGCAGATGTTTTAATATTCAGCCTGTAAGGACGTGTACAACGTATGACCGGGCAATAAGGGAATTTTTATGTGCATACTACAGGTAGTGTATGTCTCGATATATAGAAATTCGTTATAAGTAAAAGTATAATGAAAATATTGTGAGTTGGCGCACACACACACACAAAGTTTCAAAAAAAAGCTGGAATTAAAATTAGAAAAATTTGGAATTTTATTTATTAAAACTGTCACATTCAACCTAAGTAAATTCAAACAAAATCACTTTCATGATGCAGTATATCAGTAAAGCCAACAGAATACAATTTACATTTGACTTGAATTGAATTTCTTAATGCTTACTACTATCATTTATGACTTATGATAAAGTGACAAAAATTATCATTAACCTTATGATTGGTATGAATAAACGACGCTTGCATATATATATATATATATGTACATACGATACCAGTTTGCATTACGATGAGATATGAGCATTATGGACAATCGTCGTACGTCCAGTATTTGGTGGTATTTGAAATCTAACAAAGGAAAGGTTTCAAACTACAAATGCATATAAAATATATTTCATACTATTTTTAAAGGTTTTTCCAGTACTTGCGAGCAATCGGCTTGATTCAGCTGATATTCGAATCTGACACAAATAAATTTTGATAAGAAAAATGTAAAACAATTTCAACACATTCAGGCAAAAATTTCAAAAAATTCAAAAAAAAAAAGAAACCAAAAAGTTTGATGTGTGATTAATTGTGAGCCAACCCATAAAGGATTTGGAAAATTTTATAACTTAATGTAACCTAAGTTTAAACTTCATAAGCACGATTTCATACTTTCGTTGAAGACATTAAACAAAAAGCGGAGATAATTATATTATTTAATGAATTCCAGAATATAAATACTTTTAATGGATCCCGACGGCTGTTTCGATGAGTTACACAAATATATTAAATATATTATTTATTACATACCCTTCTAGGAATAAAATAAGAAGTCAAACATATCGATAACTTCCTAATTGTTTTATATATATTGCAAATATAAGTTGCTATGTTTGCAATATTACTTAAAATGTATTCAGGACGCTTTATCCAAAGAGCAATAGTTCCTGCAATTCATTTACATAAATAAAGTAAAAAATAATAAAAAAATTTGGAAAGTACTACAAAGACTAATTCCTAACCGAGATCAAATTAAGTCAATAGAGCTTTAAAAAAAACTTTCAAAGATAAAAAGCTTTAAAAAAAGTATATAAAAGAAAAATTGTTGAGAAAATCAATAAAATTATTTCCCATCGAAGATCCCTTTAATTTCACTTGTCTACTAATTGTAGACAAATTAAGCTTACATCTTAACCTAAGAAAAATCCTTAGATCAAATTTTATGATTGAGAGAACAATTTGTGTAACGAAGTCTGATATATCTTGTATTTGCCTATCCCTAAATCTTAATAAGAATGTATGCTTTAGAGCTATCGTAATTTTAATAAGTAGAGGACAGTCTCCCCCAAAATTAATGGAACTTGACTGTTGAAAAGTTTTAGTTGAGTTCTTTCTTTAGCAATAAGTAATAATAATTAAATAAATAAATAAATTAAAATATTTTAGCTCGAATAGCAATCGCAAACTTGACAGGGAGAAGGACAGGCAGAGGGACAAACAAATGTGTCTAAAACGGTTAAATCCGCTGTTCACGTTGACCCATAAAATGTCACATATAAACCTATAAAGCCTAAGAGCGCATTTTTACCAAACAACATATGGTGGACGAAAAAAAAAAATAAATATTTTACAAACAACGTTTCTTCTGTGCAAGTATTCCTTTGAAATTTATTATTAATTGCTATCAAATTAAGTCGAAGAAACCAATAAGAATAAGACCTCGTATAACTAACTCATCATTTTGATATCGCATGATTGTTACGAATTGAACTTTGATTTCAAGGTTCAATGGCCATTAAGCATTAAACAAAAGACAATAAATTTCTATTGTGTTTTGTTTTAATTTTTTTACTGAATATTTATGTTAGTTTATTTGAAAATTAACTCAATGCGAAATCAGAAAAGTTTTTGGAAATTTCTTTACTTTGCTTTTAAATATTTTCTCCTATAATTATTGATACTGTTTTCCATTTAATAAAAGAGGCTTTCATTGTATTTTTTCTGTAAAGCAAAAGATATGCTTTGAACACATGTGACTTCTATTAATGTACAGTTATTTATTTGGGTACTAGCTATAGAAAATTTGCGAACGAAAACGTTCCCGAGTTCATATCACTCACGTTTCAGCCGAAAGCTAATTTTCAAATCAATGAAATTAAAATATAACCAAAAACAAAAAGAAAAATAAGAAAAGATTCCAAACATTTTCATGATTCTCCTCGTATCCGTAATAAATCCCAACGTAGAAGTTGAGTACGTTTACATAACCATTTATGTCATTGTTGATGATATGCAGTCAACTGTCTGTCATATAGTACAAGTAACAATAATAATTGGAAACAAGATACTTTAAAATAATTAAAGATGAAAATTATGCAAATTATGCGGTTAGCTATGGTAGCTTGTAACAAACTGAGCCGACCACCAACTTATCAGTTGATCGCTTTTAATATTTCCCGTAGTTTTTTAATTAAACGAAAATCCATACGATTTTCTTCATCTTAAGGTAAAGTTAAGTCTATAAACTTATGCGCTTATGATTTTCTTCGAATTCAGATTTTATTTGATTCAACAACAGATCATTTTTAAAACAATGTTACAAGCAAGCATTTCATTTCAGGTCAGATCTGATTGTATTATTTACGCCGTAAGTTAATTTTTATTTTTTGAATCTGTTTGAGTTATTGCGGGAGACACGATATATGGTAAGCGTACGTGTAAACAAGTTAATAAGAATTATTACACCATGATGGGTGATCACGTAGCGGCATCACAAACACATACTATTTAACAAAACCAACGGAGGCTAAGACAAACAACTATTCAATAAATTTCTCAAGAATAAAAGACAACTGTTTCCTAGCTCTTTATGCATATACACCACACACTCACTCTGACATGTACGTGCACATGCACATGCACATGCACATGTTCGTGGACATGCATATACCAACATCACAGAACATATGTACATGTATCTATATATCTATTCATATATATATATATATATATATATATACATATATAGATCCCCTTTTTGTTTCGTGTTCATTGTTTTTTTTTTGCGTTTATATGCAACTATTCAAAATTTATATAGTTCTACATTAGAGCTCGAGCCAGAAGATCATCTTGATTTGTAAGCCTCTTTTCATACCACTCGCAATACACATACACAAACACGTCTGCACAAAATCTAACTACAAACAGAAAACACATACAAAATTAGCAAAACTGCTCAATACTTATAAGGCCAACACATAAATTTTTTACAATTTTTTTTTTTTAGTTTTAATAAAAAGTTCTTTTCAAATATTTATTTTATTAAGAAAAATGTTTGCCAGCTTGTTTTTTTCCCTTTTCGGAAAGCTTTTTAAGATCTAAATTTTGTAATTTCTTACAGTAAAGTGGGATTGAATTTATTAAAAAAATTTCTTTTCTTGCATTAAATTTTCGGATTACAAATTTAGAAAAACTTGGAAAAAAAAATTTTTTTAATTTTTTAGCAAACATTTAATAAATATATGGTTCATATATAATTTTGTTTGAAAGAGTTGACGATACATCCAGAGTGCACAAGTTTTAAAAAAGATTTCCGACTGAAATCAATGAAATATTTTTAATTATAATTGAGATCAACCAACTTTTCTCGTTAATGATGGATTAGTAAGCAAAATGAATATTAAAATAAATTTGCAAATTCTAATGATCTGTCAAAGATACACCTCACATATCCCCTTCATTTAGTCGTATGTCATCAACTGTAACAATATTTGCAAACGTTGCGCATTGTGTTTCGTAGTGTGTTTTCTTTCTCTGGCGTTTACCTAATTATAAAAGAGAATACGATTAACCCTTTTTAATTAAAAACATAATCGGTTGACGACAATAGACATCTCGCCAATTCTTAGCATAAAGAATAGATGAAAGAGATCTTTTCACCACATTCACCCAAATGCGAGAATAAGAATCAAAAAGGATAGATATCATTGGCGGCATATTAATTCGCAGCACAGCCACAGAATATCAAAAATTGCATACAATAGTAAACGATCGATTGATATGCTATTAATATCATTCATTAATGCCGAATGCAAGACCAGAAGCGATGGCCGGACGAAATGAAGAACCCCTTTAAGTAGTTCTGTAAAGTTTTCTTCTACTTCTTCTAGAGATATGTGAGAAGGGTGGTGGTTGATTCTTCTGATGTATGCCAACGCATACGCAAACGCATACGCATTCAAATTCACATCATCATGTTTCATTTTCGGATTTCTTATACACATCGTCTAATAATAATTTGCATATCAATAACTTGTGTAAACGACAAGCTGCAGACGATACTGTCATAAATGGATGCAGATGCTTGCTCGTCTTTAGAAAATTCATTCATTTAAGAACTGATTTGCATATTAAAATGTTTTGTTATTAATTTTGCATACTTGGGTTCTCATCGTTTCGTATCGTATCGTATGCTCTCGAGCTCGAACTCTATGCTTATCTTCTTCATTTTTCCTTTTCTAAAACGATCCAATAAATAACGGCTATTGATTGTTACATAAATAGTTACGGAAATTGTTTCACCGTTGTCAAGATGTCCACATATTTTCATCACCAACCATTCATATGATAATGACGAATTAACGAAAGCAGCATCTTCTTAGATGAAAATTTACATAATTTGCATGAAACTAAAGAAAGACTATATGATATTGAGTAAATATCGCTTTAAAGAGTCAGTGATGGTGAATACTAATTAATTAGAGTTCCTTTATATCGTGATTTATTGATGAAAATATATACGTGAGTATTAAAAGCAGATGTTCGTTCTCTGATGTTGGACATAAAAGAAACGGAAGTGAACGCATTTTATTAAAGGAATTATCAAGTAGAAATGATTCCATAATAAACCAAATGGGAAAACTAAATTTGCTTTAGGGCGGCAAATCTTGGTTACTTACTTTATCAAGATTTGAAATATGTTAAGGATTTCTGATTCATAATTATTTTTGTCACCATCCTGTGTGCGATTTGTCTTTTGTTGCGTTAAAGGAAAAGCATTAAATGCTTCCAATAGGGACTTTAAATCACATCGTTGCTTCGTATTTACTTTAAAATCGGAAACTCAATGGTATAACTCTTAAGTATTCATTCGGAAGTAGAAGATTTGTTACGTTAAGTTTCATCTTGTGATCGCGTGCTCTGACTAACGGAAGATATATTTTTGCAAGATTTGTAATAGTTTTCAAAACTGTTTCTATTTGGTGCTTTTGACGTAATTAAATAATTTATTGCGAATGCAATCAGTTTTTTTCTTAAGGCAATAAAATCTGACAAAATATCTCTCTCTGAAATTAATCGTTTCAGTCCAATTCGACTTGGCATCTAAGCGAACTCTAAAAGCGGCTCGTTTTCTTATGGAATTCAAAGTGGACTTAAAAGGGAAAATTTACAATGAGCCCGTCTTCTTGAGAGCTGGGAAGATTTAAACAAACCTTCAAGTAACGCCTAAAGAGAAGTTGTTTTAAATAAAAAATAAATATAAACGATAATTCCACCTCTCCTTTACGAGCGATCCCATCTGATTTGCTATTCATTTAGTCTTCAATTTTTAGTGAACTAGCGTTCGTCCTTGAAGTTTATATCTTAATATTGTTATACACAAAATTTCCTTTCTGTCAATAGATCAAAAGTCCTCATACCAGTTATAAATAGAAGAAGATCCTCAGAAGTTGGGAGAAAGGCGATGCATATCCTTTTCGCACATAAGAGTTGTTTTGACTTTTATTTTAAGGATTGAACATCCACAGCATGATATAATATATTGATGTTCATTTGCATAAAGCGTTACCGATTTTCATATTTCGGGCAACAAGTGTTTGAGATTTTCTCGCGGGACTCTTGCATTCATTATTCAAAACCGTAGCCTTTCATTCCATTATTCTATCTAAAAGACTTTCAAGTATTCTTTAAATTCTTCATTTTTATATTTAATTTCTATTTTTCTGATATTTTTTTACGCATCCAGAATTAATTTTTTGAACTAAAATAGATAGAGGACTTTGAAATGAACTCTAAACCAAAATAGATCTTCTAATTGTAACGAAGGATATGATGTTCGAATATGATTAAATCAATTGCGAAATTATTAGTATTAGCGGCGACATCCATGGTATTATCTACCAACTAATTTTACGCATTATAAATATCGACAATTAATGTTTATTTTGGTTTATGTTTTTGTGTTTTTTATTATTATTATTATTTCTCTTCGATAAGCAATGAAAGAAACGTTTATTTAATAGTGAAATAACTATAAAGTTTTTTCAGAGATTGATCTGTGTTTACTAATCAAATATTAGATTACGATACAACCGTATTCAAAAACATAAATAGAGAATTAAAGATTTTCGCGTTCAAAATTGTTTTCAGTTTTATTAAAAAACCAAAGAAGCGGGGAAAATAGAAAAAACAAAAACAAAAAAATATGATCTGACCAACTCAGTAGGTAGGCATGATGTGTCGTTCCGTTCCCTACTTCAATTTTGGATGCCATTATTATTACAATCGCTTTATGTTGTCTGACCAAAACTGAAACTAACCAACAATAGCGGCGACAACAACACAAAAGCAGTCAGATTTTCTTACAATTTCAATTCAATTGAAATGCTAATGTTAAGAAAGCTTTTGAAAACATAATCACGCTTGTTTAAATTACATCTTAGTACTGTTCGTTCGTTGTCTATGAAACAAAACTGTAAATAAATAGAATAGAAAGGAAATCAACAATATCAGCGACAACACCTACAATAAAACAACAACAACAACAACAACAACAGCAACTAAAGTAATATAAAACCTTAAAGCAATGTACGTTTTAAGTAGCACAGAGGAGTTCATTTTTGTTGTAAAAAAAGTTATCAGCGTTCTTCACATCTTTCCATCGTTTAAAAATAAGAACAAAAATAAACGTCTATCTGTGATACATATAACGAAACTAGATTCTTTCCTTTTTACTATACATTATAGGCCTGCCTCTCTCTCTCTCTCTCTCTGCAATATAATTTCTTTGGTTTTTTATAGGTATGACTGAACGATGGACGTTTTTGGACGGGTTTTTTTGTAACACCAAAAAATAAGCATAAGAGAACTTCGTTAAAAGTATTTCACCTACCAACAGATACTTGATTGGCATTAAAGTCTGAGCCGATTTAACGGTAAACGTTTGCTTATCGCTTAGCCCATCCCCGTATATGTCTGTCTGTCTGCCGATTATCTTTTGCAAGAAAACTTACGATTGCAACAATAAAAAATAGAAAGCTGCAGCTTAATGTATATGATGATCACAAATAAGGTTTGAACCTAAGTATTATCCGCCCGCACTTACTCCGTCAATAGCCAAAACATTGTACAGTACCTACGGTTCATAGCTGATATTGATCTAAAAATCGGTTTGCGGGGGCCATGTAAAAACCTTCAAACACTATACATGCTTAGTAGATGATCTTATGGCCAACTTTGAAATTGATTGTGAACCACTCGCGATTAGGTTCACAATCGGGTATAGACTATAAACTACATTCTATACTAATTATTTATCCAAAATCCGGAATAAATTTTCTTTAACAACTTCAAATCTTTTCTTCGCACATTTACAGAACGACTTTCGTCGAAGTGATATTATCGACGATAATGAATTTTTTCAGAAGTTTGTCTCAAATTCAAAACACCATTGTTTCGACTGAGTTGAGAAATGTCACAATGCTTTGTCTTTGTTTTATTTAATTTTATTTTTCTTTGCCCGATAATATTGCTTAATTAGGTCAATCTTATCAAATTTACACGACTATAGATCCATGTACTTAAGGAAAAGCCACAAACGTTTTCCTTAATGCAAAAACATATGTAAATACAATGTTATGAAAAACGTTCCCCAAATCCTAAATTTAACAAAAAAAAAAGCACGCACAAGATACCTTTACATGTCTGCCTTAATCAGTATTCGATTCTGTCTTTGCATCTTCCATTTAGTAGTTGCCTTGTTTATGATGAAATTTTAATTGAAATTTCAAAAGAAAACAAAAAATAATTTCGAAATGAGTATCATAATAAGGAGATTTTGCAAATACTTGTCTTACTCTTGGCACAAGGATGCCGCTTTATACAACTTCTCTAATTATCCAAAAATGTTTAAAGCTAAAACGCATAATCGATCCAATCGGCATTTATTTTAAGATCATGTATAAAACTTTTCTTATCAAAAGTCCAAATAAAGAAATAAGTTGTGAGCATTAAATAAAGTGAAATATTTTGTGTTGTAAATCAAATGAAATTAATATGTATGTGTGTAGGTATGTACGTATATATGTATTTCTATTCTTTCGTAAGCTTTGATGCTATCCAAGTTATAGTAGGAAACACCTTGATTTAAATATAATAACACTTCTGCTTATTATAAGTTAACCTCTAACTCCGTATAAGAAAAGGGAAGAAAACTCGTGCAGCACCCCTTTTACAGCAGACAGCGTCGCATGAATTAAGACCGGAAAAATGAACTGCTACCTAAATAAGTCTTGCACCTAGTTTGAAAGGGTGCTGTATGTTTTAGTGCATTACTGCTGCTTATGACTACACTGACAAATCCTTTGTGCCGTTTCATTGGACTTTTTCAAAGTTCCTCAAAAAAAAACAAAAAAAAACAAAAAAGGGGATAAAGAAAAAATTTACATATGAAAGTGTCCTGCTATGAAGAAATTAAATACATTGTATTGGTGATGTACTTACTTCTCTTACACAAGATTCGTTTCTTTACATTTTTATTTCAGTTCGACTGTTTATCAAACGTGTGTGCGTGATTTCCTGTTATGGTTTTCGTTGTCACTACTGCGACAATCTAAGGTGAAAGGGAACGTAAGTAACACCTTTTTTTCCTCATTTTTTCATTAAGTAAACGATTGCTTCGGTAAATATGCGAAGTATCGAAAACAATTATAATAATTATCAAAACGCTTCGAAAAGGTGTAGTTTGATAAAAAAAAGAAACTAAATTCATTGAATGGATGACATCTGCGCGCACGTTTTCATGTGAGTTTCTCTTTCGTTATCGAAAGTAAAAAGTTCACGATGAGAAATGATTCGAGACTTGTACAGATTTATGATTTTCTTTTTTTCGTTTTTTTTTTGGTTAATCTATGCAAGACTTTTTATTTTATTCACCACTAGTACTACAACTACTACTACTATTACAAAAAAAAAAGTTTTCTTTTTTTTTTTTTAAATGAATGTTTTCTTTTGAGGAATCTTTTGCTTGCGTAACCTTAAAGGCTTCTTTCTATAAAATCATTTTAATACAAAAATTATGATACAATTTTACAAATTCTGTAACATTTGACTGACTGTTAAGCTGACATTTTCATATCAATCAAGTTGTTTGCCCTACTCGTATATCATTTGCTCTTGGGTTACTGAAAATTACAGATATTGAAATGCAAAATCGAAATTTAACATATACCAGGCGTATAAATAAGTTGTGACCGGTTTTTTTTATTTAGAAAATTTCACTTATTTCAAGATGATGGTAGGAGGAATGTTTCATTCGTCGTATCGTCCAAATTTGCATCTGTCTGAGAAAGTAAACATGAATTCCGTGCCGAACGCATAATTGATCTCGTACAGGCTGTTTACAAGAATGGAGCATTAGAACAAAATAATTGTTCAGGCAGACAAATAATCTTCAGTTGGAACGATAGGAGAAACGTATGATGATTACTACAGCATTTTTTTTTTTTTTTTCATATAATTGCTGTTCAATGCTGCTGCTAATGTTTGCTGAGTTTCCTGGGTTCTTCGCCTTGGGTTAGGCGATGTTATGGTGAAAACTTAACCTTTAACATCTCTCTGGATATTGCAGACGTCTTCCCGCACAATTGAACTTTGTCTAAGTCCTATAACGATACAAACATTAAATGTAAGAAAAACGAAAAAAAAGCTGCTGCCGGTAGAGCTCCTCTACGACGATTTCGCTCTATATTCAACTAATCTCCTTGAATAAGAATACTCTTCGATGTTACTGTTGCCGTTTAAAGACGTGCACTGAGGCGTGACCTACGGATATTTGCCTCCATTCTTCCTTACCAGTCCTTTGCTTATTTTCCACTTTTCTTCGTATCAAAGAGGTTTCAGGATTTCTTGTCTTTTTTTTCTTACATAACATTCAACTATATTACGTACACTTCAGAGAGATAGCTTAGACTGTTGCCTGTATCTTTAAGGTGACACTTTCACATGGAGAAGTTACAATTTAACAAATACTCACAAGCCAAGTGATGCAATTTCTTAGAAAAACTGATAATAATTTGTTTAAGCGACAAGCCTGAAATTGGACATAATCCGCATATGCTCGGTATACCTAAGGAAATGAAATAAAGTTTTACAAATCATAATTGAATCCATTTTCGGTTTCAGAATATAAAAATAAGTAACTCTTAATTAATTAAATAAAATGTTCGAGGTAGAGAGCATTTGAAACGAACATAGCTCTACTTAATTGTCTTTTTTTGTTTTTTATATTAAATAGAAATCGTGGGAATATTTTTAATCTATTTATTGTCGTTGGAACACATGCATGGTCAATGTACCACGCATTTATTGTACATTATTTTCTGGTTATTGAGCTCTCACTGTACCCACTAATCAAAAAATTATTTCCATTCAAGTATCTAAACATAAATAGGGGGTACTTGTTGTAAGAAAATCCAAACACAATTCATTGAAAAAGTAGGTTATAAGCTGCACAAAATTCACGAATGTTTAGAATTAACTGAGCATTTCAACCGGTTGATATGAAAATAAGTCAGAAAGTTAGAATCTTAGACACCCCGACACCTTCAAGAAGCACAATTCCAAAGTATTCTGTTGATGATGCTTAAATCCGATAGTTTCTCAACTGCGGCCATTCACCCGATGATTTTTCTTTTTTGTTTTTGATTTTATTATGATTGATTTTTTTTTTCTGTTTTTTAAATACAATAATCTGTATTCCAATTACATCAAATTCCATGAAACGATAACCGCCGAAAAGTAAATATTAGCGTTTTTTTTTCTTATTTCTAAGGATGGATACCGTATCTGCAGGCATCGCTTAAGAAGGCAGTATAACGATTTTCAGTTAGTGCACTTGTAATAATTCTAATAATAAATCGCAAAAACACTGACGGAGAGCTCGTTAAATGGTACAAATAGTATAACAAATTTATTATATCTTTATGTTTTGGTAAATCATAATAATAATACTTAAACGAAAACGTGTAGAGGTGAATGCAAAAAAAAAGCTTATTTTTCCATGAGCGTATATGCACATACGTACATGCAGTTCGTTCGTTAACTAATGACAATCCACGTATTAAATCTTATTGAAAATATGAGAAAATCACGCATTTTATGAGAAAGAAAACCCCAACGAACTCAATGAATGTCAGTTCTGTCTGTTTTTCCAACAAGAGCTGCAACTTAAGTGCGTCTCCTGTATTGTACGTTTAGAATTAAAATACTTTTGAAGAATTTTATTTTTTTGTTTGTTTTGTTGGTTTTTTCCTGTTGTCTTATATATGCATACACATGTACAAACATATTGTTTGAATGCTTTTTTTTTTTTCGTATGATTTTCTCTCAGACCCAGTTCTGGTCTATTAATTATCTAATTTTTTGTTTTTATCTTCTCGTTAAAACTTCTTTGCCAATTGTACTTCGTCGTTGTCGGCGTTGTCGTCGTATCAAACATCAAATCTTCAAGTTTTTATTTTTTAACTAATAATTACCGATTTAAAGCTCAAATTGCAGACTTGCCATATGAAATTACGAAATATATAAATCTATGTGGGAATTATTTCACGATTGTCTTGTCTCAAGAGTTCAATTGTTTATTCATAGGGAGTTTTTCTTTGTCTATATTTTGTTATGTGTACTTCTTTTACCTACAGACATACACAAACGCGCGCACATATTTATATATATATATATATATATACATATGTATAATGACTTAATGGCAATCGCTAAATTTTCAAGTACTCTGGCATTTAATAGACCATAATTTTTTAAGGTTAATATTAATGACACAGATGCTGTTAATATATAGATGCTAATGGGTATTTACGTATAGCAATAGATTCCCAATAAAAATGAAGCTTAGGAAAACGTTTGTAAATCATACAAAACCTGTCACGAAAGGAACGGAAGGAAGAATGAAAGAATAGTGAACTTGTTCTTGCATTCGTTACACAACAAATATGTCTGTATAGGAGGACGCTTTGTGTTGTACATGTTTCTGATTACCATAATCTTCCATACATTCCGTCATTCCCGGCGGCAACAAAGTTACCTTCGAAGATAAGTCAAAAAGCATATCGAAAGAAGTTTTTTTTTTTTCATTTTCCAAGAAGATTTCTGCTCTGTATGATCTTTATATGGTCACACTATTACAGACATTCCATCCTTGATATGTAATAATTAGTTTGATTCAAACATAATCGATTTAAAAAGTAATAGATAAGCTAAGAGCATGGCTGTCGACTGTGTCGTGATATACTTGCGGATTTTGGAAATCTATTGAAAGATATGGAACGGTTTGTAATCTTCAGTAGAAGTTGTGAATTGCTAACGTGAAGTTATCTTCCTATAAGACAAGATTTAGAGGGTGCCACAAATAGTCCGCTAAAGATTTAGTCTTCGTGGAGTTTTTTGTTAGCCATGATTAACCATAATTCGTAGTAGTATTAAATATTCAGCTTTTTGGTTTCTTTACTTTCCTCTCTTATTTATTTATTTATAAATAAATTTCGTAGTTTTACGATTCAAATCTTTCGCTTTAATCGTTAATTATAATGTCATAGTTTTAATCTTTAATCATAAGCATTTTTTAATTCAGTTGAATCTACATCGCAAGTGAATTCGGCAAATATATGAACAAAAAACTAATTTTTTATACTTCATGACATATTTGTTGTATTTCAATTTGTTCAATTGGAAAGAGGTCATGACATAACCTGAAGATCATTGCAACTTCACATAACTATCCATCAAATATTTACCAATAAAAAGAAACCACCGGTAGGAGATATCGAAACCGTTTTATAAATTATTGTTGTTAATGTAAACGACGCCGTGCAGAACTTAAAATCATTAGGAAACTATAGCAGGCTATAAGTAAGTAAGTGCGCAAAACACGCGAATATTATTTTATATTTTAGTTATTTAATAAAGTTTGCTCTGACCTCCCTTTTTTCTCAATTTAGCATAACACGCTTAATAATATCTATCTTATTAAAACGGCTTATCCAATTAAAAAAATGTTTTTACAAAAAAAAAAAAAAAAAAGACCAAGTCTTGCCGCTAAGAGGTCTGTGATATCGGTAAACGCATTGTCCTTGAGTACTAAATGCGATAACAAATGGCACAAATCAAATGCAATGGCAAGCGTTTACAATAGCGCACCTAACACCAGGAAGCAACAATCAAAATGCAACAGCTTAACATGTAATTTTCTTATAAATGCACTCAAAAACACAAACATAAGCGCAAACATAGACACAACGAAACGCCTAACAAGGATTCAAATCAAAATATATATTTTGCTAAACTGACATACGTTTAGATGCGTGTTTGTTTACATTAAAAACGAAAAACAAAAAAGGAAAAAAAAAAAAAGAATGAATTTAAGACAAAGGCATGCTGAGGAAACAATTAAGTATTTTGCCACAGACATAAAAGAGTAAAAGTGTGTCTGTGCAAATTGTACGTAACGAGGTTTTACAACTAAAATCACAAGCAAGCAACTCCTCAGGAAAAGCAAACAATACAAAACCGGAGAATAACAAAATAGACACATATGCACACATTCAGATTGCATTAGAAAGGCAAAGAAATTATGCAAAGGCAAAAATTCACCATCGTCGGTTGACAAGGGTTCGCGAAGGTAGAGAAAGTGTGGAAATGTAATGAATTCGGGAAAATTGCTAAAAATCAAAGGCGCAATCTTTTGCAATTATCGGGACACGTACTGCACACGCATTGCGTTCTTAATAAAAATAACAAAACATGCGTGTGTGCATGCGTGTGTGCATTCATATGGATTTTCGTGAGTTGTACAATTTAAAATCTACCACCACTTTCAAATGACACTACATTTATTATTAATTTTTTGTATACATTGTTTTCCTATTAAACATAATCGATGATAATTGCGCCAAACAGTCAAACCTATTAATTTCGGTTGCAAAATTCGACCTCGATTGATTGGCAGGCAGTAAGTGATGTTATCATACTGCCTGCTTATTATTACATACAAAGCAGCATTGAATATTGAACAAAAGATGAAATAAAAAACGTATCGATTGCAAACCCAATTTATCTAATTATCACTCATTCACTCACTCACTCACTCTCCGTTAGCTTTAGATCGGCTTTATTTATTGAAAGAAATATTATATGATTACCACTTAATCCCAGTCATTATCAAGCCCAATACGATTTGCGCAGTCAACGTGAACAACTTATAAGAGAACACTGCTTTATGAAATTTTTGCTTTATATTTCACCCAAAATGCGTTTAATGTAACATATTAGCGATCAGATTTATTTGAAACTTTTCCTTAAAACGTTTTCTTCGATTTTTCGATACTCTAAAGCTTTCTTCAAATAATTACAGATAATTTTGCTCAAGAATTTTTAAAAATTTATTCATAAATATAAAATTTATTTGTTTATTCATTATATGATAGAAAATTATTAGAACAACACTTATATTTCCTTACAGTGACTAACAAACTAACTAACTGTGGACCTACCAGCCGCTAAATCGCGAATATTTTCACCTCTAATTTAAAAAGCTTTATGCAGTTAGGATTCGAACCAAATTTCTGATCAGCATGAAAATATGTTCAAAATTTTTGATTCGCGAGCAAGAAAAAAAGACAAAATAAAATTGTAATAACACCAGCTTTACAAAGATGTAATATTTAAACTTTCCTTCCTATCAAGATGGCGTACAAAGCCATTTATTTTCTATGGAAATCTTTTTAACGGCGCAGAAGGTGATCGTCATGGAAAAAGATCTACAAATACAAAAGAGGAAATATTGCAAAAAAGCTAAATGAATGCCTGCCAACGACCGAATGTACTGTGGGATCGTTAAATTATTATCCTATAGTTCGCTTTTCCTTTTTTCTGTTTCTTTCCATTTTTTTTTTTTTTTGGCGTTAAGTTAATAAAAATTAAAAAACAAAAGTAAATTGTTTTCGAAATGACAGGATCACTAATGCAACTTAAATTAATCAACCCTTTCGTTTTAATTGGACAAAAACGCAAATTGTTGAATTCAATCAACCCTTGAAATATTTAAAAATTCATTTTCATTTTTAAAGGTAGTTTTCTTGTAAATAGTTTTTCTGAACATTTTCTGCTGTTAAACTTTTCACAATCTCACCGCCGTCCTTTTCAAAAAATTAATTTTATTCACTTCTCATTAAATAAAAACTTTATACGATAGAGAATTTTGACTATAATCGTAAAAATCTTTAAATGTTTAAATGAGAAAGCTGCAATGAAGCCTTCGAATTATTTGAATAAATCACGACCTTTTTCAGAAATAGTTTGTAATCTAAGTCAAATTTTTTCTTTCAAATTATTGTTCGAATTATTATATCACTCTTTCCCGCAAAGTAAACAGTTGAAATCAAATGCGACATTAAAAAAATCCAGTAGAAGTGATTTCATGAGCCCTTAGGAAGTCATTAATATCCGAGTGATTTAAGGGACAAAGCCCATCATCTTCTGTTCGTTCATTAGAAATAAAATAAAAAATTAATAGATTTGTCAAAAAAAACGTATATATATAAAAGTAGAGACCTAAAATGATATATAAAAAACATCTTATTCACAATTTTAAAAAGCCAAAGGAAGACTTAGTTTCTCTTGCAAAAGAGTTTTTGCTTTTCCTTGACCTCTCTCTCTCTCTCTCCACTACTGTAGTTTTACGAAGCAGAACAATAAACTGAAAATTTTCTTAACTATTGATTGAAACTAAACCATAATAAGTATTATTAAATACTAATCAAAAATCTAAAGGGAATTGACCCATTTTTTCAAAAAATTATCTCTTTACAAAAACTGGCATATATTGGAATTTTTTTTGTTTTAGGAAACTCATTTAAGAAATTTAAAATTTTTTATTTTATTTTTAAAATCAATATAAATTATTAGAAAGTATTTCTTGGAAGCTACAGTTAAAAAGTTTTAAAGATATCGAATGAAAGAAAAATGAAGGAAGCGCCGGTTAACGAAAATCACGATTACGAAACGAGAGCTTCAAGTTTCGATTTTAAAGAAATTTTTCTCTTTATCCCTAAGTCTAGAAAATAAAGTCACCATAACAAGGGTGGCAAGACATCATATTTAAAATTTTTCCATCTCCTATTACTTGTTCACGTCCACCACATTATTATCAAGATACCTGCAATATGTGGATCTATCTTTGGAAAATTGACTTTTTGAATATCACTTGAAATTTTTTCTTCCCATGATTTTCTTTTTATATCGTCTTTAATTGTTTATATAATGATTCAAGACAACAAAAAATGATGAAATCTTAGTACTAGGATTTGCTTATTTTTTTTTTTATCTAATTGACACAACAATATTAGAGCTGCAAAAACTTTTGTTTACTACAACTTATACAGTTTTCCAACAACGTTCACTTGTAGTTCAATATTTTAAATCATATAGAAATAAAGAAATACAATCGACAATATTGCATTTTAAAAAGCTTCTCAAATCCTTAAGTATTGAAATTAATTTCAATCGTTGTAATACAAGAAGTCTTCTAGAAAAGTGTAAATAATTTTAATAACCATACGTACGATATTTGAGAAAAGTGAAACCATTCAGAATTCAACCATTGTCATCGTATGTCTATAAGTCGTCGAAAACTTACACTTAATTTCAATTCACCTTTAATTCTTTTTCTCTCTCGCACCTCCTAATACCTGCCAATTATCAAGTTAAAGCAAAGATATCTATCTCCTTGAACTACAAAATATTTCTATGTTTTATAAAACAAGAGCAAAAAAGTGATCCCAATGGATGCACTGATACATCCACAATCAATGAAAAAACAAATGATTTTTATATGTGTTCTTTGGGTGGTAACTATCCAAGATTCGTCCCATATATGTAACATACATAAAGTGTTTTTTCTATACTCACTTTATCCTCAATTTAATACATCTAATGAAGCCAAGTATTAATATCTGTATATACGTATACCCTTATACCTATATATATACATATATACATACACACATATATATATATATATATATATATATATATATATATATATAT
>KK351030.1:2533548-2544383 GCA_000671755.1 Glossina brevipalpis
CCATCCATCCATTATCCATCCTTGTTCCCTACACCAATTTTTTTGTACCTTACAATAAGAAACAAAGAGAACGAAAATCTTTGTTTGCCTTGGAGTGTGTTTGTGGAAATGATTAATCGAGAGTAGATCTATAAAATCAAAGCACCTTTGTTGAATAATTCAAAATATTTTTATTTTTAAGTAGGGGCTAATCAAGAATATTTTCTTATTAATTTTTTTTTTTATTTGGCACCGAGAAAATTGGTACCGAATTTTAAATCCTTCGTGGATTGCAGATGAAAATATTTTTTGTGCTTTCCGGAGATTAATAAAGTTAAAGGCAGACAGGCAGGGTTTAATTCCATACACACATTCTCCTACCGATCAAGATTGCAAGCTCGCTAATGAGTACTTCTGAGTATTATAAACAGATTGCATACATTTGTATACCGCAATCCCTTAATGGTAGGCGTGAGAAACATTGTTTTGTAATTGTTGGCAATCAGTCTTTGATATCTATGGGCGTACATTGAAATTTATGCAGATGTACACTAGTGTGTGTGTGTGTGTGTGTGTGTGTGTGTGTAACTGTGTATGTGGTTCATTTCTATTTTATATGTTCGATTTTCAGTCGCATATGTTCTACCACATGGGCGCAGAGTGAAAAAAAACACTTATTGCCAACTTTTGTATGATATGATCGTACATATACATAGTGAACGATTTAAACATTAGTACTTTAATGAAGTAAAATTTCTTAAGATTGAGATTGATTTGCTTTAAAGGATTCGAAAAATTTTACTTGTTGACAGAAAACAATTCCTTTCAAAATTAAAGTAATAAGTTTTATGCGAAGACCATTTTAACAGATATCATCAATTAATTATTTTAAAAACAACGCTTTTGAATCAAAATTTTATTTTAATTATCATACAAGTCTTTTAATACATCTACACAGTATATTGGATTTTTAATTTATGCCATAACGTTTCGTACTCATTTACAACAGCACTTGCCATATTAAATTTAAGCTCCCTGAACACCTTCCATTCAAAACTGTGTTTCCATATTTAGGGATTTCTCATATCAAAATGTACACAACAGAAAATTCTCTTTATCTCCCTCCATTTTCCCCATCTACTAAAAATGGTACAAAGCTAAATAAAACAAAAACAAAAAAAAACATATATATATATATATATATATATATACATATACATATATATATATGTATATTATATATATATGATCAAATCTCAACAGCAAAAAGTAAAAAAATAAATAAATAAATACATAAAAGAAAGAAAAAATGAAGAAAAGGAAAAGAAGCGACCAACAAATAAATTTAACTCTGTATGATGATTTTCTATAATTTTTTTCTACATCTACAACAGTAACAAAAATAATCAAATGGGATAATACACCACGAGTAGAAGCCGCAGCAGACCCTATGCGAAACAATAATAGCAATAAAAACAACAACAACAATAACAATAGCACCAATAACAAGTATAAGAACAATGAAAAATGCCAACAACAGCAACAACTCGAATACCATCAGTAAATGCACACGTACATATATATACATCCATCCATACATTCAGTCAGTCACTCAGTCAGTCAACCATATACATGCACATATGTACTTTACATATAATCAAAACGATGAGGTACTGCTCCACCTCATACATGAGATATACTACTTGCAGACAACAACAAATCGGGAGACAAGAATAAAAAAAAAAAGAAAAAATCCGGAAAAAAACGCACATAAAAACTTATCGAATTGAATAAATGCAAAAGACATAACAAAAATCGAACCTGAGAGCTTAACACTAACAGGCCCCCTATATGTAATTGTATATGTGTGTATTGATGTTGTTGGCATCCACTGTAAGTGAAAGAGAAATAGCACGATGCTCGAGCTCCCCTTCAATTGCACTGCAAGGAAAAGAGAAGAAATTTATGAGCACAGAAAAAGTAAATTGAATGAATTTCAATACATTGCAACTGACAGTAAGACAGACACACTTTAGGGGGTTTAGCGAACACTAAACAATACGTAGACACATACGCACGCACACACACACACACACAAGCATACACACACGCATACAGATGCATGCAACAGACCATCAACAACAAAATGTATGAGGATATAAAAATTGAGCTTAACTATGAGAGACATCCATTTGCGAGAGAGCGAAATGGGGGGTTACAAATCGAATTTGTAAAACTGTTTCTTTATTCTCTTCTTCTTCTTCTACTACTACTTCTTTTCTTCTTCTTCTTCTTCTTCTTGTTCCTATTGCCACTTATCGAGAGAACGAGAGAGAGCGCCAAACAATAATAGTTCTCGTTTGGGTTCGATAGAGAATTATAGGCAAAATTGAAGAGAGAGTGAAAAAAAGAGCGAACAAAACGAAAGAGAGAGAGCGAGCGAAAATTGGAGGAAAACCCCATTATACACAAATAGAATTATCGGTTTGTTATAAAAATTTTTCCTGTTCATTGTGTATAGCTGTGTGGATGCTTGTTTGTAATACGCTTACGTTTGTCTCGTACTCCGTCGTCAGAGAGTAAAAGAAGCATATTACTTACCCTCGCACTGCTTATCACACGGAAAGGAGAATGAGTCTGGCCAAAGATAAGTAAAAATGAAAAAAAAAAAACAAAAACAAGAACACACAAGTCAAACATTACGATAACCATGAGTGAGCGCAGTTAAATGGTAACATGCATACTAACGCACACTATACTACACTATAGCTACGGTCGCAGCCATGACAGTAGAGTAGTAGCAGCAGAAAGAGCCCGAAATCGAGTCTGACACACACATACAACTTACTCTGTATGAGAATGCCGTAGTTTGTTGTTTGCTGCTGTTCTATAACTTGTTTTTGTTTAACGGGGTTGTGTAAGCTGCGTTAATGTTCGATTTGTTCAGTCATCAGCTGAATTCGTGACAGGCAACATCTTATTAGATTAAGGTTGCGCTGTCGACCTCTAAAAAACAAACAACAACAAAAAGATAACAATACACAAACACCTTCCAAACAATCAAACAAATTAAAACATTTAATAAATTACCGACCTACACATGGAAGCATCCAGTTATTCAAAATTAGTAGCATAAGAATTCAAAATGAGACGGACTCTTGTGGAGATATTTAACTCGTCTTCCGCAAAAAAAGAAACAAGTGTTTTTTACATACGGGAAATAAAATTAAAAACAAAAAAAAAAAACAAAATCTTAAAGAAAAACCACTAAAAAGCAGGAGAATGAAATAAACAAAAGAAAAAAAAGTAATAATAATAATAATAATAATAACAATAATAATAAAAAATAATAATAATAATAAAAAGAGTAAAAGAATAAAAGGAATAATAAAATGCGTAGCAAATTTAAAACATTATGAAACAAGTTTTAATAAATAATAAAATCATTATTAATGAAATATTATTAATGAAATATCGAAAGAATTTCTATCGAGTGAAAATCGAATGAATCATTTGCATAAATGGCTAAAATCAAATTCAAAAAAACTTTACATTTTTGACTTCAATTTCAATTGACAAAAATTTCAAAGATGTTTTGATGATGAGATGTTTTTTTTGAAACGGAGCACTACGGATGTTCTCGTTCACACAGTTAAATAGTTGAAGTCAGTTTAAAAAAAAAAAAAAAAAAAAAAAAAAAAAAAAAATTTAAAAAAAAAAAAAAAAAAAAAAAGAAACAAAATATTTAATAAACAAAAAAAAAAATTTAATAAAAAAGTTAACGCAATATATCAATAAACTGCAAATTAATAAGAAACAGTACAGTGGCTGCACAAACATCGACAACGTCTGTCCTTACTTCGTCGGTTTCCGTCTCATCAGACGCGGCTACCATATCAACTGCGTCTCCAGACAGCGCCACGTCCGCTTCACAATTGCAGCTCGCTCTTTTGGATTCTAAGACGGAGGTAAACCACAGCAGCCGAATGCAGCCAACATTGCCACAAACAGCCGGTACAGCCGATATGGATTTGACGGCTGTGCAATCAATGGATTGGTTTTTCAAAAAGGAACAAATTTATTTATTGGCACAATTTTGGCAACAGGTAACTTCCCCCAACTATTTTTTATGCAACTCGCTTCTCTAACTCTTTAATTATAATATTAATTTTAATACTTATACGTATACATACTTAAGTACATATACATATATATATTTATTTATTTATTTATTATTATTAAAACATATACACATATACATGTGTCATCAAATTGGAATTATTATTCTATTGATTATTGAAAGCAGTGCTCCGAAAATGTTAGCTAATGGACCGTGCATACTAAACAACAAGCATAGAGTTGAATCGATAACTTTCCGAACGCAAAAGTTCCATCGACTATATATACATTTATATACATATATAAATATAAGACATCAATTAGTGTCGTTCCAATCTTAATAGATTTCCTTAAATCTTATATTTACTCTATGATTTAGGCGGGTGGATAGAAAAGTAGATGTACGTATACCAGATCTTTGTTATGAATCAATCAATCAAATGATTGTAAATTGAAATCTTTATGATTTTTTTTTCTTTAAAGACATCTTCATTAACTCACTTCATAATGCCAAGTGTCCAAATCTTGTCCATAATATTTCATTTCAAAATTTTCATATTCGTCTATTTATTCATTAATTTATTTTCTTAAATCAACACTTTAAATACCTCACATTCTGTTATTTTGTACGTATTGTAATATCCATAAAGGGAAAATAATGCATGATACGTGTATCTACACCGAAATTGGCCATCAGCCAATTTGTTGTCTGCGCTGAATACTTAAAAAAATCATAAGAAGAAAAAATAATGTACATATAGAGCACTTTTTAAGAGTAAACTACTACACAAAATTAGTCAAAGGTGCATACCTTACTATAATTATTAAGAAAAATCACAACCAATTAAATAAATCTAATCAATAAATTTTTTACACTTAATGATTAATTAACACTAATGCTATAAAGCTTAAGTCATTTCATTTAAGCGCTCCCTTTACTCGCCCTTTATCAAGCGTATGCATTATCTCTCTATAAGATCTCTCCTGGATTTTGTTCTATGAGATAATTGCATGATATCTAAAGATATAAAAATTTACAAATGAATCGATGGAATCTTTTAAAAAAATATCAGTAAAACAAAAAGTAAGAAATATTATCATTAATGACTCTAATAATTTGTTTACCAAATATGAAGCACGCGATTTAAGAAGAAAAAAAACCATTCACGAAATCATTCATCAACCTGTACCTAAAAAAAAATTAAAAGCGATACAGCTTTCCTTTGATAGGAACGTAAACATTTTCAAGAACAATTTCCGTAAATTACAATAAATATTTTTTTTCTGAAGCTTCTTCAACTAATCTAAAATCAGTGAATTATGTCATTAAAAAAATAATCATTCATTTAATGAATTAAGTTTTGGCGGACTAGAAGAAACGTTCGATAAACTCCTTAAGAAGCAAACGGTTTGTACAGTTCTTCTGAATATTTCTCTGAATTTTAACGATTTCTTATGAACTCATTTACGGTTAAGCATGTATCTGCATAATTTATTGCATATACATTTTTTTTTTTTTGTTTTATTTTTAAAAATTATTTTTTTTTTTTACCCCGCTCTTATCTGTACGATAAATACGCGATAAATAGAAAGAATAAGATATTGATTGTTGTCTATATTTGCTTTGCATATGGATACATAAATAGCGTTTGTTAATATGCATTAGAGTCAGTCGCATATCTGATTTATTTGAAATCATTTTAACACCCATTTACCATAGATTTCGATGCGCAAACAACAAATATATTGTTTCAGATTAAATTTCATGCAAGCATGCAAAAATCTATGATGTGTAAAACTTCTTCTCGTTTTCGTATTACGAAGCCGTCGGTAAATTGACGATGACGATGAAATTGTATGTTTTTTGCATATTACATATACACATTTACTATTGTTGTTGATGTTTTTTTTTTTTTTTTTTTAATTTAATTTTTCTTTTGTTATTGTACACAATTCCTAGAATTATTTTGTAGCCGTTAGCATGGGAGTGATGAAAAGAAATGCATACGCGCAAGAAAACAAGAACATTATCTTTACCTTTTTTAAGTCTTAATAAAATCGAAAGAAATTGCTATAAACTATATGGCGGTTATGCCTTAATGCCTCTCAATCAGCTGGTATTATTGTCAAACTGCTCAAGCACTGGAACTTAAAGTGCAAGGCATGGCGGTTTAAATTCACTTCTAATTCTCTTAGTCTTCTCTACTAACTCCCTCTAGCCAATCCTCCCCCGCTCCCTCTCTCAATCCCCCCCCCCCCATTCATTTTATTATTGTTATAATTCAACCTTTAACAATTACACGAACATATGTATAAACGACAAAAAATAAAAAATAAAAAACAGGAAAAAATCTGTTGAGCTTACGCAGCAACCTCTGCATCATATATACATTGCTTTGTAAACATGCATTCAGCAAGCAGTCAGGTAATGTTCGTTACGAGTATTTGTCGCCAAACAAAAAAAAAATATTTATAAAAATGTATAAGTGCTGTTGCATTTGCGATGGATTTAAAAAAAGCATTGACTCTGCACGCTTGAAAACATAGCTTAAATGAAATTTTCCAGTTGAAATCCAGCCAAAAAAAAACATTTGATTTTATGCATTAAAATTTGAATAAGTTGTTAAGAAAGTTTTGATTAAAAAATTTTTCTAATTTTTCTTTAAGTATTTTTCAAAACGGGATTTAAAAATAACAGCAATGAAGTGAAGTAAACCATTTTAGAAATTAATTTAATTGGCTTTTCCGAAATTCTGAATTCAGCGATTGTGGTGGCAATTAAAGATCCTCGGGTACCTCCGAGGAAGTAACGAAAAGCATCCTCTATTTTTCAAGAATTTTTGCTTTCCGTCAATCTCGCAGTTACCCTGTTTAGCTGTTTAGCAGGTTAGCTGTCTTCTACTTACTAGATGATTATGATAATGAAGACCATGTGTGAGAAAAAGTGCTGTCAGCACCTTTTGAAAGTTATTCTTAGATTAAACTCTAGACTCTAAACTGTTAATCAATTTTACTTGCCTATAATTTTATCATTTAATTTATCCATACATTTTATATATTTTATTTAATTCTATATTTCTACGAAGACCCGATATATTTTTTTCTTATTTTATAAGATGTGGATTTTTTTTTTTTTTACTGTTGTGTGAATTTAGGAAAATTCCTTAAAAATTTCTTATTCCTGTTTTAATGACAAATGATATTTTCTTTTTTCTTTTTTATGTAGTTGTTTAATGTAGAAACCTTGAAAATTCGCGTAATATTTCATATACGATTTCATATGTGATATACAATACAAAAATAATGCTTTATAGAGGAAAATGAATTCATTTAAGATTATTTTCATTAATAAGCATTTTTTTTTAAATTTCCGCGTATATTCTTGATTTGTTCTTCTTTCTCATTGTTCTTAAAGAGATTCAATCGTTTAACAAAAACAAATCTGATTATCATGGATTGAGTTTAATTTTTTTTTTTTTTTTTTTTTTTCTGCATAAACTTGACCTAAATTTTGATTGAAAATCGTTCATAATGTTGACATTGCAAATATTTAACAATGTTAATAAAACTTTGTATGTATGTATGTATGTACATATATGTTTTTTTTTTTTATTCTTATTTACATATAAAATATGTGTATGTATATGAAACCGTGTGTAATGTCCATAATGTAATAATTTTGATTCCCTTGCACATTATTATTTTTGATGGAAGCAAAGGCATAAGCAAAAGCAAGTAAATAAATAAACTTGTGTTCTAATTACTCGAGCAGCAGCAGCAGTGGCAGCAGCTTGAAAAAACAAAAATTTTTTACTAACGTATATAACAAGAAAAACCAGCTTCAATGGTTACGCTAATGACGATGATTTCATTTTAATTTTTTCTCAAGAAAATCTGAGGGTTTTCTAAATAAAAATCAAGCTTGGCTTGACTTGGCTTGGCTTGGATTAGCCTTGAGTTAAATTTAAGTTATCTTCTATTTTCCTTTTTGGTACGTTATTGATCTTTTTGGCCAATAAAACGTAAAAACTCATTAAAGACATCATCGTCATCATCATCATCAAAAGTAACAATAACGAAAAATTTGCAACATGCACGCATTTAATATTCCATATGCACATATATATACACATACACATAAACACACAAACGCTGCATTGCAAAGACTGATATCTATAGACATTTAAAAGTCTTTTGTATGTTTGTCGTTGTTGTTGTTGTTGTTGTTGCGGTTGCTCTTGCTGTTATTTTAGTTTAGCCAGTAAGAACGGGGTGTGTACGAAATGATATTTTATTCAATATCCTACACACGCAGCAGCGATTTGTCCTTTTCACAAACCGAAGAATTAAAAACAAAGCAAAAAAATAAAAGAAATATTCAGGCAACAACACTGCTTGTCCACCAATGCTTGTGTATGTTCATGGTTTATATATGTCTATATATGTATGTATGTGTGTATACACTTCATTTGCAGGTTTATGGATATTTAGAAGTAAATGCGATTGATGAGTTTGTGGTAGGATTGTGAGCCGAAACTCACATTTGTTTATAGGTTCTGCAGCTAAGTGCTGAGGCTTTTGATGTATTTGCGTCTTGTCGTGAAAACCTAAAATTAAAAACTCATAAGATATCGACTGATATATTGAGCTGGCCCGACCACCACTACTTTTACACTCTACATACTGCTGCTCCATCACTGTTAATGTTCAAAAATTGATGAACGACAGGTTTCCTTTTTACATCTAAAAGCCTGCACATATACACATATATATACACATATATAAATAAATATATATACATATACATGTACATATGTATATAAATATTCGTATATGTACAAATCTATATGTGGGTATGTATGTTTGTATGTATATTTTCAAGCATTGAAAGGTGTCTTTGCTTAACTCAAAATCTCCGTTTAACTCTTAGCGATCATCGTATGAATATCATACGTACGTACGTACATACGATGGTTAATGTGTTTCATGAAAAGAAAAATCAAAAGGCCATTAGTGGGTTATTAAGCTATATATGTACACATAGTAGTACATAGATGATATATGAATCCGTCAGCTGAGTTATATCCGCGCTTACATACATCTACTTGGAATTGAATGCTGCAGGTATAGACAGATGTAGAATATCTTCAATATCTCTGACAATTGTTTGGTAATTTAATTGATGAGCAATTAATACATCTCATGAGTGGTCGGCCGTTCTTCTTCGCTCTTTCGGTCTATTACAACAACTTACTTCAAAAACTAAACCCATGAAATTGTTGTGGTCGTCATCTTCTGTACTCTTGTCTATCATAATCATAAGAATAATACTTAAACAAATTCACCCATCAATTTAATAATAATTTCTAATAATAGCTTCTCACCAACAAAGGGGTTTTTTTTTGTATTGAAATCAAATAAAAACCAAAAAAAAAAAAAGAAAGAAAAGTGAAATAGACTATGAATTGAAAAAACAAATTGAAGACTGTTTGCCAATTTTGCAGTTTAACTAAGAATGTCCCCAAAATATCTAAGCATTTCCCCGGGTCATCTAAGGTAAGTATCAAGATCAATAAAATAATTATTAATTATTTTACTCGATTATGAGACAAACAAAAATAAAAAACAAAAGTTTCATTAGGGTATGTAAGTACACTTGATTTTTACTTCAATTTGCCGTTATTTTAATTCTCATAACAGTAAATCATATTTGGGAGGTTCGAGTTTCTTTTGTCACCATAGGGTGCGGGTAGCGTGGCTAACATTTCGATAGACGATTAATATTCTACTAAAGTGCAATATTAAACAAAATTTGATACGCACACACACACGCAACTTGTTAAAACAAATATACCTACATACATAAGTATGTAAAGCTAAAAACAATCATTAAAAACTTTTTACAAATTGTTAGTGTTAAACCCATAAAATTTATTGGAAACTTTTTTCATTTTTCATTTTTATTTTTTTTTTTTTTTATTTTTTTTGTTTAGCTTTATTTTCTTTCTACAAATTTGCAAATAATTTTTATGTAAATCAACAAATGCCACACATCAATACACTCGATACACTCGATACACTCAATAACACTTATGCTTGAAAAATATGTAAAAAATACAATATTTGTTGCTGTATGTTAAATAAGTTGTTTGCAATAATTGTCTAGACATTCAAATGCAAGCAACGCTTATATGCGTATGAGTAAGTAAATATGTGTGTGTTTGTTTGTGTGTGCGCGCGTCTATGTTCGATACGCGCGAGGAATGAAGCTAATTAAAATTCATTCAGTATCAATAGCAAAATAAGAAAACTAATCAAACGCCCCCATCGTTTAGTCGCGTAGTTGATTTTGTTTTTAACGCTGTTGTTGTTGTTGTAATTTGTATTTTTTTTTATTCACAACAACTTTACAGCTTCTGCATGTTTTTTTAATTATATTAAATAAATTTGTCAGCACGGAAATTAAAATTTATAAGTGCTTGCACAAGTTTTTCTTTCTTTTCATTCCTCTTAAATACATTTTCGATGAACTGATCGTTTGGTACGACAGTCAGCAGCGGTAGCAGCAGCAACCCCAAAAGCTGTGATCACATATATGTATACAATGTACACGAATAAGCATGTGGGGGAGTCGAAGACTCTTGATTGTTTTAATAAAAGTTCATGATCTTTTTATAATCAAGTTTTTTTTCTTTTTTTTTTTTTTAGTTTCATGGACCAACAACATCAGCATCGTC
>KK351030.1:2556069-2566069 GCA_000671755.1 Glossina brevipalpis
TATATATATATATATATATATATATATATATATATATATATATATATAAATGTATATATATATATACATTTATATGTAAAACTACAGTAGTTTTTACTCAAACTACGTAAATAGAAAAAAACATTTATACCTTCTTTGTTTTTCGCTTTTTGTTGGATTTAGTTTAAACTTGCTTTAGTTATTTGCAACAACATGAATGTGGAAGAAACAAAAACAACAGCGACAGCAGTACTCGCAGCAACAACCCCTTATTAATATCAGCTAAGAGCTTAAGTTAAATTTCTTAAATTCAAATTAACAAAGATTTTTTTTTTCCTAAATTACATAATTGTACGTGCATACATAAGTGTATGCAGATATATGTATGTAAATAGAGTTTTATGTTACTTGTATTTTCATTGTTGTTGTAAATAAAATCATATCAATTTAAGAGAAAGTTGTGAAATTTAAATTGTCTAAGGTTAGTAACAACGATATTTTGAGTAGATATGTACATATGCACGTTTGCTTGCTTATAAATAAAAGAAATTAAAGCATAATTTCTTAAGTTGACTTATAGTTGACAGTCAATTTAAAGAAACAAAATTGAACTTTATTTGGCTTACAAGAAACTGACCTTTTTCTTGCATACTAGTAAGCATATATTTAGGTACATATATATATATATATATATNTAGACTTTTTACGACTTTGACTGAGTATTGGGTGCGAAAATTTCATCAATAAATTTTTATGTTTATTGATCATATTAAAACGGAAAATAAAGACTTAAAAACAGATAGAAAGAAAACAAGAGTGATGATTAACCGAAAAATTTGATAAATTTCGTGATTTTTATTTTTATATTAAATGAAAGAAAACATTTTTTTTTTTCGCATTAATTTATTTTAAAAAAGAAGTGAGAGAGAGAGAGAAATACATTTTACCATTTATCGTGGGAACTAAAATGATGCGTAACTTGGATAAACGCACCCGTTCTAACATGTACTCATATAAGGACTTACGATGTCAATTTTAATCGATGACAATTTATCTCTTTTTAATAAAAAAAAAAAAAACCAACTCTTCTTAAAGCCCAGTATTTTGTATTATTCAAAAACAAAAAAAAGCTCTTCATATTTTATTATATTTTAATTTACTGAATTTCGTATATTGTGGTTATAAACTAAAAACCAGGAAGTCTTCAATAGTAAATTAGAACTCAATGTATTATGAATTAAGGCAATAAAGAACTGGTTCAAGCATTACAAAGAATCTTAACAAAGCATACGCTTTGATTTCCAAATGTCAATTTCTGAGTTCCGACTCCATTGCTATTAGGCCATTATTCGCTGGAATTCACTGCAATCTCTATAAAATGCTTTTTTTTTTCGAGCAGTTATTCTAATATCATAATTTTCTTTTCTTCTTCTTCAAAGAGCTTTCCGGATAAGCTAATCTATACAGCGATTACAGTTTTGCATTGGCCGGCCATTTTTAAAGATGCGTTTATTTATTATATGCGTGTATTCTAAAAGCCTAGGCCTAAGCACTTAAACAAATGTATCATTCATTAAAAAAAAATTAATCCCTCAGGTATGCGCTTTTAACAGTTCAATGCAGGACTGTCATCTAAAAAATTTGTTTTTTTTTTTTTTGCTTTTTCTTTGGCACATATGTGTAAAATATATTATTGAATACATTTTTTGTATTTGAGTAAACATCAGGGTATGTAAATGTTTGTGTGTGTTTTTTTGTAGATAATTTTAACAAGCAGCCATATTTGTTTCAATATTTTTTTTTTTTTTTTTTTTTGCATCATGAAAAACCGGTTTCCATTAAAGTTGTAAGTTTGAAAATTTGATTAACGCCGTGATTCATTGAAGGGATTGAAGGGAGTATTAAAAACTGAAATTATCAGCGTTTCGTACTCATCGCATGCGTTTATGTTTATATGTATCAGCTTTTAAACTTATGGTGAATTTTCGTATTTGTATTTATATTGAAAAGGGTAATAATTCATTTTATCTTCTTTCAATATATATATATTTTTTTTTTTTTTGATACGAAAAATCCTGTTTTTTTTTTTTTTTTTTTTTTTTGTTTCTAATAAAAAATGTTTAAAGCACATCTTGAATTCATCTAACATAGCTTAATAGTTGATTGCAATATTACAATTTTTATGGAAAAAAAAAATAAAAAAAACAAAATTTAACTATTAAAATATTTGACTATTGTTTAGGAGCTTTTATTTATCATTTATAATTTCCATGATATTTTCATTTCCATTACCCTATTTCCATCAGCGGTAATTACCGATCTTACGGATTAATTTGAAACGCAGTTATATCAGAAAAGTGTAATTAACTTCCATTCAGTATTGAAAAAGTTTTGACCACATATACGAAGGTAGTTAGTTAGGCAGCACTGTGCCATAAAGACAGCCAGACAAACCGAAGGAATTGGGGTTGATTTCCCGATAGTTATGGCCTTTGTCGCTATTATTATTATTCTTGTCATTCCATGAAATAAAAAAATGATCTCAAACTTGTATGCAAATGAGTTCGATTCCACAACAGCAAAAGAAATATTTGACATCTGCTCGACTATAATTTCCCATAGATTAGACAGTAGACTGACAAAAAAAAAAAAAAAAAAAAAAAAAAACCAAAGAAAAATCATAAAACTTGGTTACTATATTTATAAATACATATAAATGGTGCTGTGTCGTTATCCCAATCCATCTCTAATGCTCGTTTTCTATTTTTTATATTCTTTTTTTTTAATTTTTATTTTTGATTTCTTTTTTTTTTGTTTTTTGTTTTCTCATTCAAAAGATAAATTAATACTTCTGCTTGTAGAAAAGGGGGAAATTATTGTACCTTTCTTTATTGAATCTCCTTTGGCAAAGCGATCTTTCGAAATGACATCCATGTTTTGATGCGTTTCTGTTTCTATTTTTTTTTTTTTTTTCTAAATGGCTGATGTTATGCTTTAAAGCAAATTGTATTCGCGGCTCATTGCAAAGCAGCAGACGAAAAGAAAATTATGATCATACCAAACGCAAATACAAAAATAAAATAAAAAAATAAAACAAAAAACCAACACATCAACATTTGAGGATCGTATAGTATTCAATTTTCGCACAAACACATTTACATTTATACATCACAAATTGAAAATAAATTAAAATAAAAATAATTTAATCGTCTTTAACTTGTCGTGAAATATATTTCTCGATGATCGCGTTCCTTTTTGAAAAATCTCAAGCAGTCGTCGATATTTATTTAAAGCTCCCTAACAAATAACTAATCAGTTCTTGTTCGCAACCACTTGTAAACACATACGAATAAACAGCAAATCGACCAAAATTCTAAGCAAAACAATAAATTTTTTTTTTTTCTTTTTTGAAAAAGTTCTCAAGTAGTTCATTAAATGTCGATCATCAGTAGAGTAATCTACTAAAGATACACAAAAGAATATCTCTCTAGAGTATTGTTTGCTTTGCTTTTCTTTTATAGGGATGGTAGATAATCAAATGAAAACCAAAAGTAATTGTGTGTAGGCGTTGAGTGCCTAACAAAAATTTCAAACATCTTTTTGCGATCCTCAAAAGCCCTCTTGTCTTATTAAAAAACAATTTTCATAGATACGCATTGTATTCATTTTTGAGATGTGATTTCCAACAATCATCAGCAATATCTGCCGCACAGTCAAAGCGCAGGATATTGAAATTTCAAGAAAAAAATAAAAAAACAATTTATTCATATAAGGCAAAGGCAGGCAAACAGGCAGGGAGACGGACAAACAAGCAAACAGGTATCTAAGATTCGACTCAAGCCGTTTATCTTGTTTTGTGCTGATTTATAAATATATTGAGAAAAAAGAAACCACAAAATTTTTCAATTTTTTAATTTATATTGTTATGTCAAAAAAAAAATCGCACGCGCATTGAAAAATTCAACTGCTGAGAATGACCCTCAAGAAATTTGAAATTTTCGAAAATATGTGTGTATTGTCTTTTTGTAAAAATCTGAAAATCAAATTTAAATAAGTAGCATAAATTAAATATATGTGATAACATAAAATAAACAAAACAACCAGAACAACGAAAATTTTTGTGTTTGAGTTAAATTTAACAACTTGTCATTTCGATTTATTTCTCTTTTTATAAGTTATATAAAATATATATACATGTATGTATGTATGTATGTATGTATGTATGTATATAATATAGATCCGAAAAATTCGACGATCATATATTGTATGAGTATTACGGATGAATAAACTGTAGAATTGAACTCATTTCTTAAGTTCGACGGTTCTACATAAGTTTTATAAGCACTTCATGAATTTGCTCGGATGAGAAAAAATAAAAATAGTAATTATAATCTTTATCTTAAAGAAAGGAAGAACAACTAGATTGTAACAGGTGGGTGTGGCAATGAAAGAATTTCCAATGTTTCTCTCTTATATTTGAAGGCGATATCTTGATTTTTACGGCGAAGAAAAAGTTTACCATAGACATTACACAGATAGGAATAATTAAATCAATTGTAAATCGGATACTGATCAAGAATATGTATACTTTGTGGGATGTCCGAAGTTTCCTTCTCGTAATTGGAAATCAAATGACAAAATGAAATATACCACTTACCTTCGGTGATGGGTATAATAATATAAATAATAATATTATTAATAATAATAATAATAATAATAATATAAAACTAATAAAAATAACAATATTTCTAATAATACATGAATTGCTTATTAATTAATCTTTGTACAAAATTTAACGAAGCAATTACCTTTTTTTCAGAGAGAATTGCTTCGAAGACTAGTTGTTGCTAAGTCGCCTGCTAGCCATTATGAGGTTACTATTTATTTAATTCAATCTTGCGTTATTGTTGATTTTGTACAGAATCTTAATTAAAAAATATTATAAAAAAAAAAAAAACCAAAATATAATAATAACACACGCGATCAATAAAATGTAAAAAAATCTTAAATATTTTAAAATGCACTGACAAACATGTATGGGCTGACGTGAAAACATTGGCATATGTACGATCGTATAAATAACAATAAGAACAAATTGTCATATTGATGTTAATAATATGCCGTGCGAATGAGCACAAACAACTTTGAGGTTTATGTTCTGCTATTGTTTCTTTCTCGCATTTACTACAAAATTCAAATTTAAATTTAAATCAAAGCTAATATAATAATAATATTGCAATCGTACAAGAAAAAGTCCATGCACATGCCTGTGCGAATATGTATGTATACCGTTTCAATTTTTTTTTTTTTTACCCGCTTGAAGCTTTTCCGAACTTGAGATATAGAAAAAGCCATGAAAATTATACAATTTTTTAGCATCAGTTAAGAGTTAGAAAAGTTTACTTCTAAGCAATGTATTCGAACGATTATTGTAAAATATTTTATCACGTGTCAATTGATCTCGTTTTTTGAAAGAAATCTTTTTTAATTTTTCTTTTCTTTCTTTTTATTATTTTATATATAAGAGAAATTAGCTTAAAATCCTTTTAAACGAATAGAAACTGACGAAAACTCTCTATTAACAATAATTTCATATTGGTTTTGATCACATCATTCATTAACGTATGTATTTATATGCTCTACAATTCATCGTTAAAATTACAAGTAAACATAGTATATAAAATAAACCGCTTCTATATTTCTCTGACCGAATCGAAACACTAATTAAAAAGAAAGGAAAATTCATATATTTTGTTTGCGCCAAATTAAATTAAAATAATATATAAAAACAAGTATAAAATTCTTTGTTAATTACCCGCTTAAAAGGTAGCTGGGCAAAACCATTTTTTTTTTTTTTTTTTTTTTATATTACAGACTTAGACACTTTTGCTATAGAAATTTTTAAAATCATTTTTTAAAAAAAGGAATTCATTTGTTAAGAAAAAAGTGTAGAAGAGATATTTTAATTCAAAGTTTTGTCTAAACTCTGTATATTGAAACCATAACTCCCCTTCTAAAGCTTTTCACAAATGGACCGTTTCTGTGAGTATCGTTAAAATCAAGTTATCAACGTCCATATCTCCGTTCAAATCATGACTTTTAAAAATTCTGTCTAAAAGCAATACTTGATGTCTGAAATACTTTTTTATTATTCAAAATTTCTAAAATCAATTAATTTCAAGTTCCGAAGGTCCATCCACAATTACTAACGAAAAGCTTTATATAAATAATAATAAATATAGATAAGAGCAGAATTCTTATAATGTGTGTGACCCGATAGCCTTAACTATCGAACAAACGGTCCTTCGTTGTGTTTTATAAAAAAAAAATTAGCTGCGCATATTAAAAATTTCGGTCTTACTCGTATGAATACCTTATTATCGGTTTTTCTAAGGGATGGCATTACCATATGTGTAAGCGTTTCTCAAACTACGACTTCGCTAGGTTGAAGGTATATATTATTTTTAAGCTTCACACAAGGGTATGAGTATAAGTTATCTTACCGAAGTTTTATTCAACTGAACTCTTTTGAAATTGCGCACATGAGCCCACATTATTTTGGGTATCATCATAGGAATTGGAACACTGCTCAGATAGACGATAAGCAATCGATTAAATTAAGTGTTAATGTCTGACGAATATAGCGGAAGCGGTAGCAAATTTCAATTCAGCATTGCTAACGTCTGGCAATATGAAGTCGAATATTGTCATGTTTAAAATCACCCTATAATGTCTTTTCATAGAACGCAGCCGCTTATCCGTTAATAACTGGCTCAATTCTATTAGTTGTTGTCGTCGTTGTTGCTTTTGGTAGTATTTGCTATCAATTGTTTTGTATGATTTGATTAGATGATCCCACCAAATGTAGAGGATGAGCCTGACATCATCGATATTCAGCTTGATCATCATTATTAGTGATGGATTTTATACATTTCGAATTATCGTAACGTGTCCATTTTTCATGACCTGCCAAGAGTTCGGTAGCATTTTCTCTTGATGCGTAAACCGTTTGTCAAGGACTCGGTAGCATTTTCCTTTTGAAATGCATTTACGGCGATTTCATTGATTTCACTGAAATCACTTAAGTTTATGCTTCGTTCAAGTCATTAAGTAACTAATTACGATCCGTAAACATATAGTCTGGTTTACATATAAGTATACGAAGCTTCTAGCTGCCTCTATAATTTCACTCAGATGATATAAGTTTTATGGATAGAGTTTTTTTTTTTACTTTACCTTCCAGTGTGGGTAACGGGCAGTTTTTTTTTTCTTTTGATCAGCAAGCAAACGAGCAATGCTGCATTATTGAGCGCTGATCTATCACCAAAGGCAAGAAAGGAAAATCCGACTTCCCGCAACGCACGGAAAACAGGATTTTAATAATTTCACTGATTACGATTTCCTTTTGTTGATTTTATTTAATATATTTTGCATAACGAGCTGATTATTATTATTTTCTTTTTGCTTGATTTCAGCTGAAATTACGAAAATGCTTGAAATCACTTTCAATTCAGACACACTGTATGCTCTCTGCTGTAAATATATACATACACAAATAATTTCTTAGAATAGAAATGATATTAATTTCAGCAGATTAAAATTTAAACATCTTAGAAATACTGAAAAAACCGAAAAGAAATAAAAATTTGCAACACATCAAACAAATAGCCACATAGGGCGATTAAGGTAGTCTTAGTTAACAAGTCGCAAGAGTGATGCTTGATTGAGTTTTTCTCAATGGCGAATCTAGTTTTCATAATTTTTACATCCACCATAGAAGCGGTAAGGTTTAAAGATTCGACCATTTACCTGTAAGGACAAAAAATTCCTGTAAGGGACTTTGAAAAATGCATATGTTCTGGCTATGTATACACATACACGTCATTCTGCCTGTCTGCTAGTTTTGGAAAACTCATGATTGTACTGCAATGTTAAAATTTACCATATACAGTGACTAAGTTTGAAAATGAGCGCCAGGCTTATGGAGTCATAACCCTAAAAGTAAAAAAAAAAATAAAAAATAAACTGAAACTTACAATTCGTAGCATATACACCCGGTGCTTAGTCTAAAACTTAGAGGCAACAGGTATTTGGCAAGACCATCTAAAACTGTTCATTAAGGATGACCTTGAATCGCTTACAAAACCCACAGACCCGCAATAGGTGACAAACTTTAACTGACAACACCAAATGAAAAACTTGGAACTAATAACTACTGTATGTTCTATGTCTAATCATCAGGGCAAAACAAGTAGACTGTAGACTATCAACGGATAAAAATTGTAAAATTGTACAGTTTTTTTAAGGCGATTTAAAGTGATGTGATGGATAGTAGATATTAAGTTTTATCGTAATACTTAATATAATTTTCTTATTTGTTTTTCTATTAAAAAGTCAAACCAATCATCCCACCAAGTGTTTCGATTTTCAACAAATGTGTATAAAATATCAAAACTTTTATTCCAAATTAACAGACATAATGAAATTTGTTCAAGTTCTTTAAATCCGGTGTGTTGTTAATCACAACTACCAACTTGTTGCGTTTATTTTGGTTTAAAAANACCAAAGAAAAAAAAAAAAAAAAAAAATTAAAATCAAAAAGCAGATCTTTTTTATATTTATTTTTCTGGTCTCTTTTTTTTATGACTCACACACAATTGAATTCGATTGATGCGTCGTCGTGAGTATAGGCAGTTCTTCAGCGGAAGTTCAACAATTGAATTAAATTATCATCATCATCAGTATTAAAACAGCAGCAGAGGATCGTTTAAAGTGATCATAAAAAATCAAAGTTACATTTTATTAAAAAAGCTCAACACGAAGGGGAATTTAAATAAAAAACCAAATTAAAAGCTTATGTAGGTTTCAGAACATCTATAAAGAAAACGAAACGGAACGGAAATTCAAATTAAAATTATTTTAATTTCCCTTTCGCGACTGGGCTAACCATTAATGTTTTTCATATATACATATATATGTATATATATATTTATATATATATCTACTTATATATATATATATATATATATATATAGATGATCTTATGATCTCGTTTGTAATTTTTATTGAAGAGCAACTGCAGACAGCATTGTCATGGTATTTACGTAGTGGGCGAAAAAATCGAGGACATAGGATGAGGCAACTCGCCTACGCATAAAATTATCGTATACGGCGCATACATCATAAGAAGGATCTCAACTTAAAAATTTTCTTTTCAAAAAGAAAAATATTCGTAATTTAACGACTTATTATTATAATGAACAAGAGAGAACAAGAGAAAGAGAAAGAGAGAGAGAGAGAGAGAGAATCGCATAGTTGTTGTCAGGGATATGCGCGGGCGTGATCACAAATCAAAATTAAGTCTTATTCTGTCTGTTATACACTGAACAGCATTGCCTTTAGTTATTCTTCTTATTATTTCTACTATACATTAATGCTAATAATATATCGAACAGTTTAACTGTAAAACAGAAACAGAATTTTTTACGACTTAGTAGTGGAAAAAGTCATGAATTTCTAATAAAAATAGCACAAGAAATTATCTCGCTATGTTGCGATATTTTGTAAAATGTTTTATTTTCTGACTAATTAGAGCCCATGTGTTGTTCCGTCTCCTTAGACAAATTAAATCAACTAATTACAACATTCCCCACCAGAGAATGGAGACATATTGAATGGCATAATGGAGAGAGGATATGATTTTACATTTGTAACATTTCGAAGTAATGATGGGGTAAAATTTATATTTTTTCTGTTTTACTTTCGGATATGAATTATCGCAAGTGTTTTGAGTTCGTTTGTAATTTGAAGGTGCGTCAAGTCGTACATCACAACTGCTTTTTCTACCACTAAAACGTGGAAAATATTAGTTTGATCAGAAATGTATGTAACTTTCATAGGCTGCTTTAGGTTTTATCTATTTTTTTTTTTTTTTTTTTTTTTTTTTTTGAATATAGGATAACTTTGAATTTAATATTATTGATAGTTCGCTTACTGTCATACCTTTCAAAAATGGTTTGAA
>KK351030.1:2571069-2591794 GCA_000671755.1 Glossina brevipalpis
ATCTAACGATAATGCTTATATATGAAATTCGTTTTCATTTTTACACAGATTCCCTTTGCTCAATTTCCATCACCCCATCAAGTACTGCATTGTGCTTCCTCTGCACTAGGAAAGCCAAACCACTCGAAATCGAACAGAGACACATTTGCCACAACTCAACACCATTTACAAAGACACTTCTTCTCATAGCTCCCGAAATCAAACTATAAAAAAAAAAATTGAATCTGTGCCCCCATATCTTTCCTTGCACACTACTTATATATATATACGCTACTACTTTTTATTTTAGACTGTGGTGTACTTCTAATGGGCTTCCACTGCGCTCGTTATATACATGCAGGCATACGTATATTTTTATTGAATTTTTATAAATACCAGCAGAAAAGAAGAAAGCATTTCTTTTTTAGTTCAACTTTTTTCTATTCAACATTTATATATGCTTCCTTTTTTATTTTGTTTGCAAATGTTTTCCTATATATTAGTTCTCTGTCGCAGGCGCTCTAGCTAGAGAGCCAAATTCTCATTTTGTTACGTACAATCACTCACTCTCTTTTGCACGTAAAAGGACATTTACTTTCTTCTCGTTTCCCATTTTTCTTTTTTCTTTTTTTTTTTTCATTGGAAAAATTTTTGTGAACTTTAATACATATACGTATCTTCATATGCACAAACATTCTCTTGTATATATTTGTGTATAAATGTTAGTGATATATTGTAAATACCCTTCATCCCTTACCATACGTCATATATATACATGGAGAACAATTAAATGGCAATATATATATATATATATATATATATATATATATATATACACATGTGTACGTTGTGTATACGTATTTATGTATATTTAAATTTATAGATTTATATGCATATTATATATATATATATATATATATATATATATATATATATATGCACATGTATATATACATGTAAATATATATACATTTATTGAAACGTTCATATATCTACATATGAGAACACACTGAAAGCAGCAGCAGAACCACCATCGATTACGATTGGGAATCCATCTATAAAATGTTATATATATACCCCTTAGATTTTTGTGTTGTATAAAGTTGACATTTGCTTTGATAGAATCCAAGCACCACCTACTATGAATCCTGTACATACACGCTGTACATGCAGCCATGTATACATTCACTAATACATATATTATTGTATAGTATGTGCTGAATTTTTTTTTTTTTTTTGCTTTTTTCTTTGATTTCTGTTTTGATTTTTACTTTTCTTATATTGCCTTGAATGCTGATTGTCTTCATTTAGCAGAGATGAGTGCGCTTCACTGAAGAGCGCGTGAGTCTGTTTAAAAATGTATTTAAGTATTTTTATTTCATCTTCTTCTTCTTCTTCTCCGTTTTTCTTTGTCAAGAAATATCTATAAGTTAGCACAGTTTTAAGTACTAAGAACTAAGAATCAAGCATAAGTATATTTCTGTCATTGTTTAGTTTCTTAGCATTTAAAGTTCAAAGCTGTTTTCAGACACATTATACATTACATATCTTATCCATCCATATTTATACTTTTCGAGTTTAGATAATGTTTGCAAGAAATGCTTCAATATTTCTATTTAATGATCCCTAAACGTAGGCAATATTAATCTTTCACAACTATTTTCTACAAAGAACTATTTATTAGTTTTGAAATCGTTGCAATCTGTTCTTCTTTCCTAGATAGTAGTAGTAGTAGTAGTAGTAGTAGTAGTAGTAGTAGTAGTAGTAGTAGTAGCAGTAGTGCGCTCAATTTATTTCTTTTGCTAGCTTCACATCTATATCTACTTTCTCCGGAAGACGAAAATCAAAATTAAATAGTTATGAGTGGTTTGTGATCTTAATAGCGGCCATATTTTTTCGAGATAAACGTGTTTCATAGAACTAAACAAATAAAACCAATCAACTTGAGAGAATCTTTATCTTATCTATCCATCCGGCCGTTTAAACTTACTTGGCCAATAGACATCCATTTTTTTTGAAGCGATGCTGCCACGCTGTTCACGGATTTCTGCTTCGTATTCTACATTTTTTAGTTGTAATGATTTATGAGTTAGTAAATTCATTTACTAGAATTTCGAAAACAATTATTGTATAAATATACATACATATATATATATATATATATATATATACATATATTTATAAATAAGAAAACTCTACTTGTAATGCCATAATTTTATCTTTATCACAAGATTTGTTTTTTTTTTTTCTTTCATATGAAAGACTCGCTACCCATTTTGTTATTTTCACATCACTTTTATACGACAATCTATATGTACGTAAGTAAGTACGTACGTACTTACTTACTTACTTATTATTACTCTTTATAATAAAATACAAATACAGAAAAAATTGATAATATATTTTTTCTTAATTTAATTTGCTTTTGGTTTCAGAGTTTTATGAGCTGACATGTGGAGAATAACTTTTTGTGAGCTTGTATATGCATTTATTTGCTTAAATTAAGTATTGTTATAAAATCGTACACTATTAAAGCTACTCGATGAAATATCTTTTTTATCATTTTAACAGTTGTTAATTGTGTTTTGAAGAGTTTAAAACGGAAATTTTTTCGAACGACAAAAAGTAAGAGGACTTATGTACATAAGTTTACACTATATGCACACATTTACATATATATATATATATATATATATATATGTATGTAAACACATACACACGCAAATCCATACATACATACATTCGTATCAAAACATGTAAACATACATGATTAAATATATATATATATATATGTATATATATGTATATATATATATATATATGTATATATATATATGTATTTTGGAAATTAGTTTTATATTTATATATAAAATCAAAAAAAAATTAATCTTTTATTTAATAAAATGATTTATGTTTCTTGTATTTTTCTTCTCTTTCCAGGTAATTATTTCATTTCTTTACCAAACTAAGTACATTTCTCTGCAATTACGAAATACGTAAGTACGTCTAAATACTCTTGATTAATTTTATCATGTTAATGCATACGTTTTACTTTCGGCCAAATATACAGTTCATGTCATCTTATTGGCCTAAAAATGTGCATAAACTGTTGATCGTAAAAATTGCATAGCTTACGATAATAACAAGCACAACAATCATTTTAAATGCCAATTAGTCCTACTATTCAGATTCTTCTTTATATAAATAATAAATGTTATCCTCCCTAGTAGAAATAATTAATTGTTCAGTCTGCGACATACTCGGGGATCTTCCATAAAACAAAATCCAAATCTCGATTTTGAAACACTAATCAAAATCGAAGTTAAAACAATCCATCGATTAAGTCCATATATAAAAGATTCAAATTGTTCGTAGATAAGTTTATAAGTCATCACTCAAATCAAAAAAAAAAAAAACAATTGATGACTTCATAAATTCACACAAGTAAAGATGGGCTTAAATACAAATTTTTAATACGTTTAAACAAAAAAAAAACAGAAATACTTCTATGTGCGTTCATCTAGTCGAAGTAAATTAAACAATAATGCATACTCATAAGTGCACACTACGAATCCCCAGATTTAAGAATGGATTCAAATTAACAAAAAAAAAAATGAAAAACAAAAACAAAAAAGACGCGTAAAGTCAACTACTGGAGAATTTTCTTGTTAACGTGCTAAGGTACGTTACGCCCTATTAAAACTTTAGTATGGAAATAGCGTGAAAAAGCATAAGAAGAAGAAGGGCAAGAAGAAGAAGAAACAAAAAAGACTCTTCCATCCATTGTCAGTTGTATTTGCATATATGACATTTAAACTCTAATTACTACCTACTACGTCGTCTACACAGTTATACCAAATTGTGTATGAAAGAAACATTTTATCGCAGGCAGGAAATTTAAATTCGGTGCGTTTTTATTGTGAACACAACGTTGAATATTATCTAATATTTAAAAATTGTTTTTATATCAAAAAAGAAAAAAAAATTCTATGAATTTAGGTCAATAACTTTCAATAGAAGGTTTTTTTTACGTGTTGAGTGAGCAGAATTTCCCAAAACAAAATTTAAACGAAATTGATTGGTTATCAGCAGAATATTGAATACTGAAGCATGATTGCGTTCAACAAACAGGCAAATGCAATAAATAAAAGGAAAACCTATAAACACATTCACACACTTTTATAGAAAAAGTAAGCGCATAATACCATATGGCACCCACCCCCGAGTTCGCATACAAAATAAAACCGATATGACACACCGAAGTCATAGCAGAATAGCGTTGAAAGGGCGGCGCTAAGGCATACCGCAGTCACACTCAATGAGAGATGAGCGCTTTCAATTATGCACTGAGGCTATGTATTCTTACAATGCGGGCTTCGTCTTAAACAGAGGGATCTACCGATTACTTTCTCTAATCTCAAGCTCATGCATAAGAACGAGTGATAATGTTATAAATATCAAGACAAATGTTTCACCAGAATCAGGTTTTGAGGTTCCGCTCTCGACAGCATTATTAATAAAAATCACAGGCTTCGTATCATTTGCTAACACCACATTTCCGGACTTTGCTGACAACATAATCTTCCGATACTGATAATGAAAATCTACGCGTGAAACAGTTAAAAAAAAAGTCTTTATTGCGACAACAAATAAGGGCAAACTAATATGTGAATGGACGAGAATGTGTTGAAAACTCATATTTTGCGAAAATGCAGTAGAAAGGAATAAAATCTACGAAAATTTGATACGCATCTAAGCGCTACTCTAACGAGTATTATAGACGGATTAATATCAATACTAACTAACTCGGTAATGCTGTACAAAAGTTTATTACATAAGATGTATAGAAATCGCATAGAATTATTTTAACTCTTCAAAGCGAATATTTAATTTTCAGTGAAGCGTCTGCCAGAGTATCGAGGAGTGGTGAAAGCGATAGGAAGGAGTGCTTAGTCCAAAAGTTTCTATGCACATGAAATCGCTATGGACTGCAACGCAGCACGAAGATGTCTTCGTGCTACTTTATTCGTATCTGGTCTGGGATTCTCCAATTCAGACACGAAACCTCCTTTACATAGTCTAGCTAAACAAGAATAAGGATTACTTCGTTACGAATGCCACAATTTGAATGGATAACGAGATCTTGAATATTGATCATTGAACAATTGATAGTAAGACGTTGGTGATCATATTGAATAACTACGTTTTGAAATTTCTCACAGACCTAAGAACGATAAAAAGGATAGAGGTTTTAGGCAAGAGTTTGTGAGATTTTTGAAGACGTACATGCAGAGTTTGTTACTAATCTCCCCGAAATAGTGCTTAGTAATAATTTCGTAGAGAAGATATAATTGTATACATAAAATTACAATATATGGTCCATGATGGACCGTGATTGTTCGTACGCACACGAAATAAAACCCATACATCCACAAATATGCGTATAAGTTCGACAAGGGTAAGGTTCACCTCTAATATCCCCACGAAATTAAACGCAGAAACACACCCGCATAAGTAGACTTCCAGAAATAAAGTTCGAGTATGCATTAGATTCGTACTCGGTATTATAGATTCGCAAAAATTAGTTTCGAAAATGCGTTAAGTTCGCTTTCTACAGGTAAAGGGGAATAAATTGCATAGTCTCGCACAAATGCTAAGATTTCCAGAAATCGAATTCAACTTAGACTGAGTTCTCTTTCAGTACAAAATTAACATAAAGTGCATAGAATTGCAAATTCAGATTTCCAAAAATCAATTTTGAAGTTGGATAAGAACGTTGATCTTTAATATGCATATATAGAACAAACCACAGAGTTCTGCATGACAAACTAAGAGTTCCAGAAATCAAGTTCATAGGTAGCTAGGATTCGCACGCGACACAAAACATACAGATTCGAAAACTTGCGTTGATTTCCAAAATTCAAATTCGCGCACACATTGAGTTCGTCTGCGGTAACTAAAAGATCTGCCGGCAACTAAAGAAATAATTTTTATGTTTTCGTCCTAACTGTTGGGTATCTGTGATTCGACCAGTATTCGACTGAGGGTTTTATGCGTTTTGTTTTTTACACATATACAGCTGTACCATTTATGCGCGGGGAAGAATAGAAGAACGTGTAGTGTGTAAAAAAAAAATTCAAAGCATAAGTAAACTTTGTTGTGTACGATCTATTAGCACAAACTATTTATTTAAATGTAAATGTTAATGTGTATATATGAAGTAGTTTGGAGCAATGAGGCATAAGCCAGACAAAAATTAAGACCTTTAGTAGAAAAATAATTAATGCACGACATTATATGAATTTGATAGGAAAAAATCGATTCGACGGCAACAATAACAACATGGGCAGCGTGTACGGCATTATTGTCTGCGTAACTTTGTCTTTTTTACTATTCATAATATGGAAGACAAAAGCCGATATATTGTCAAGTTAGGGTAAAATATAGACGGACGCGGCAAACAGATTTACAAGCATTAAAATACTAAAAATATTTCGCCGCAACTAAAATAAAAAGAAAATATTATAAAACATGTCTTATTTATGCTAAGTAAACATATAATAAAATGCGTGTGTTTGTCTCTTTCGACTTATACAAATGATGTGTCAACGATATGCGGGAATGCGTTGGCATATTCGAGTACAAAATACTGCTTCAGTTTTAAAATATTTTTAAAGTTTCATCATTAAAAGTGACAAATATTGAAATGTGGCGGACGGTAATAGGGCACGAATGGTAGCTAAATCACGTGAGTGACTTCAAAGAGTTGTTGTTGTTCTTGTTGTGTACAGAAATGGTAAAAATCATTAGCTTCTATTTCGGGTATTGTGGTGTTTGTTGTATACATTTACTACCCTTCGCTGCCGTTGCTAGTGCTGGGTGGTGCTGCTGCAAAGAACAGAAAACAAAAAAAAAAAAAAAAAAACCGAGGAACAACAATAAAAAACAAAAACACCTGTCATTGCCTGGCATATAAAGGCTGACAAAGTTCAGTAATACTTTGTGACCTTTGTCTGACTTTAACGTTCAAACACATATACACATGAATGAAAAAAAAAGCTAAAGTCAACAACTGCAAGGGAATACCCATAATCATTACACACACGAACATTTTTATACTTGTGCGCTTGTATGTTTCAATTTGTGTATGGAATATGTGCCCCTGTCTATCATTAATTTTGGCGCGCAAAACTGTTGCAATTTTAGCTTAAACAAATATACAAACAACTGTTTTGACTCTATCATCGAATGAACGCGGTTTTCCATGCATACACCCGCGCACATATATGTTATATGTTGTTGTTCTTGTTGTTTTTGTTATTGTTGTTATTGTCCACTTTCACATCAATTGCAGGCTAGTAAATGTTATGTTCCCTTCATTTCACCCGTACTTAACGCCTTTTTGCTTTAAAAAGCATTGCCTTCCTCTGCAAAAACACTTTAACATAGATACACACACATATATATATATATATACACATATATATATATATATATATATATATATATACACTTACATATATATACATATGTAAAAGCTTATAAGCTGCCACACATGTGGTATTGTTTTGTGGTTATAATGCACAAAATCCTGCGTCTTTCGGCTGGTATTGTTTATATGTTTGTCAGGTTGTATATATTTGTGGTCAGCGATTCATACTATGCCGCTTATAACAAAACAGAAAGAGAGAGAGAGAGAGAGAGAGATAGAGAGATAGAGTGATAGAGAGACTGGTGAGGGTGACGGTAAAAGTGCGAAATTTGTGTCAATTGCATTGGATGTTAATATTTAGGTGAGAATGATGCGAACGAAAGATTGTCGGGGAATTGATGTACGGATTGTTGTCGTATTTCGGAATTTTTTTTCTTTATTTTATCATTCAGAAAAATTCTCACGCAGTTTTACTTCAGCTACGGTAACTTCTCTTCATTTACGAAATGACATTGAAAATATTTTTAAAAAGCGAAATGAATGGAGTCAATCATTTGTTGGCTGGCGGTAGGCGGTGGCAAGCATTTCTTTCTTTTTATGGCTTTTAGTTGGTAGATGGATTTGAAAATTTTCAGGTTAATTTCATTAAATAATTAAGCATTCATATAAGCAGTTAGTAGTACCTTAAGACTGAATTTAACATACAATAGAAATTGGTAAAAATGAACCAAAGCCATAAATGTAATAATAGACCAAAGAAAAAGTTTTTGGGCATTCTATAGTAAAATTTAAACAAACTTTTTCTTTTTATTTATACATATATCAATGAAATATTTCCCACTTTATCGATAAACTTTTCTAACTATTCTATTCTAATGCCACAATTATGCTCTCATCGAGCATAGAGATTCTAGAATCTCTGGTCAAAAAACTGAACAGACATCTTTTGAAATCTGCATTTCACATCCTTAAGAAGCTTCTGCAGCGAGCGAAGTAGCATTTCTTAGCCAAGCTCTCTTGATTTTTGTCGAGTCACTGACGATACGTGTAGACGCGTATTGTCGTGGACTTTGTATGTATAGATTCTGGAACATCTACTAAAACTCCGTTCATTAGTCAGCTGAGGTAATCGTCTGACCAAGCTGCCATAATTCATGGACGATGGACGCTTCCTTTCCAATTCTACAGAAGCACAATTCAGTAAATTACATGACCTGAATCCAAGTTCTTGTCATCGTTTATACAGTTTATAATAAGAAAAGAAATTTGGAAACGTTGCCACCTTTTGTTGTACCTTTTAAAGCGCGAATCCTTAACCGATTTTAAAGAATTATCCAATAATATACCAAATCCATAGCGGATAAAGTTTGCAACTCTTATTAATAGTACACTGAAATAATGTTTTTTTTTTTTATTCTTTTTAAGCTTTAAATAAGAAACTACATACGAAAATACATACGCAGGGTTTTTTTACATTCTAGGATTTTCAAGTGCGAACAAAAATATTCTTCTTAAAGCTTCACTATTGTGGTCATAATGTAGCAAAACTAAGTTTATCTTTGTCATCGTGTTGCGGTGCATTAGCAAATTCCTCTCATCTGGTAACATTGATAACAAGGAATTTTATTGGAGCTTTACGCCTCGTTTTGGGTCATATTATTCACCAGAATTATGAGGAGCCGTCAACTCTTGATTTTTCTATCGTGATAACGTAAAAGCTTCTAAAATCGCATGAGTTCTTTGAAACTTTTTCACCAGCAATTCGGCTTACATCGTTTTCTAACCGTGCTATTCATCTCCTTTATTTCTAGCTATTCTTGAGACTCAGGCAACTCGGTAAAGACGATAAAGCCGAGTCGAAAAATAAGAGCGAGGCGAAAATATTTGCATAAAACATGAGACAAAAAACAGTTTGAGCGTTGCCAACGTAACAAAAAACATTTTCTTGTTTGGCTAAGCTTTCGTAGCGTTTTTTTCACGGTATTGTATACTCTAAGAAGGCGCTTGGATGTGGTACAGGCTTGGATGGACAAAATCAAGTTAATCCTCTGTAAAATTTTCAAATGAACGTCTACGTTAATCAGAAAAATCGTAGAAAATATAGAGAACTAAATTAATATTTTTACATTCACCTACAGTACCAAAAGCATTATAATGTTACGTAATCGTCTTTTGCTTTTCACTTCTATCTCATGCACTGAAATCAATTATGGAGAATGAATGTGTGTACGAAAAAATATTAATTCATCTTTTGTTATGACAATTAAATCTTTGAACACAAACGTTACTTTCTTTGTTCGATTATATTCTTTCAGTTTTCTGTTCCTTTCTATTTCATTTATTATCAGTTAATGATTATAATTTTACAATGGATATCATCATAAACTTATAAATGAGAAAGAAAAAAATCAAAACACTTTTTAAACCAGAATAACAAACGACTCGAAAATACTCCAGGATTATGCAGTGCAAGTTAGAAGTTAATCATAAATTTTCTTCTTCTTCTTCTTATATTTATTTACATTTGTTACAAGCGATTATTGGTGCCATTGTTGTTTATATGACGCGTTCCATTGCAGCAGCATTATATTAGAAGAGAGATATTCTCATAAAACTTTGGAAAATGAAAACAGTAAGGATTCAGAGAATTGACAACAACGAAACATTCGTGTAACATATAGTAGACCAAAGGAAAAGGAAATTTTTGAAAATATCCGAACGACCCCAGCCATGCTTTTTGTATCACACTTATATCTGGAAATGTATGCATATGTAGACGAATATCCTCTATCCTCTATTTCGTGTATTAAGGGCTAAGAATTGAATGATTGTGAGATAGATGAGACTGGCTTGCATTGGTTAGAGTTCGTGTAGATGCTGTTCGCATGTTGTTGTGGTTCATAACTGTCTCTGCTCTTGAAAGATGAGGCGTACAGCGAATGCTTCATAGTACGCCAAACCAAGTAATGGAAAACTTGAAGAGTTTTTACTGTACAGGAAACGGAAATGGATAAAAATGAGACATACACTTGTATATCTCTGCAAAAAAACAAAACAAAATATAAAAAACAATAACAAGAACGACGGCAACAACAATACGAGATAGAACAGGATTTCTCAAGTAGTCCGTAATATCGGTTGTATGCAGTATACATGCGTGTAGTTGCCTTTCGCCATGTACGTGAAATGCAAAAACGAAAATCAATAATTCTTAAATGGGTAGGCAGGCAATGACCTTCATTCAGCACATACATGCATACATACATATATATATATATATATATATGTTTGTGTGTGTATGTGTATCTAAGAGCGCTGAAATTTATCGGAAGACTTTTAGTACTTTAAAGGCAAAGCCTAGCGAAGATTCAGCAAAAAAATAAATAAATGAATAAATTCTCCCACGCTCCAAAATTTAAACCGATCTTTAATTTTATTGTACACATTTATACGAAAATGTATGTGTATATAAATAAGTGCTTACTGCTTACTACTTACTGCTTACTGTTGTATTATAGACATATGTGCGGGTCGGTGTGCCAATAAATGAATTTAATTCAATTTCCTCTTAGTTTTTCGTCAGTTTATTTGTTTGTTAGTTCGTTGAGCCGCAATTCAAATAATGTGTGCACACAATCAATGAAAGCTTTTGTTCTCATTTAAAAAAAAAAAAATATATATTCACACACATGTGCGTGTATTTAAATGTTGACAGAAAGTTGAAATTCGATCGAATTTAATTATTTTTTAAATGTTGTTTTATTATTATCGTCATTTTTTCGGTTTGCATATCAATTGTTTCTAAAGACAGGAAATCGTTAAAGAATTGTATTTCTGAATCGAAAGAAATCCCCCACAAAACTCTTCATATCAATACATACAGCTGAAGACAGAGCGAAAAGAAAAAAAAAAAAAAACAGAAATAAATGCAAAAATGCTCAATATCACGACTAAACACAATGTTTATGTTACTCAGCCGAATCGAACCATCACCATTAAGAACATTCTTGTGCTTGTTATTGTCATTCTGTGCCAACATATGCTGGCTTAGTTGTGGTTGGATAAAGTTAACTCTCCGTGGCAGGGAGTTAGGCTTTGTTCTCTGTGCCTGAGTTGTCGTCAACGTCGTTGTCTGTGCCGTAAGTTTTCAGCGCATGAACGGCTATGTATTTATGTTATTATTCTTCCTGTTATACATTTATAAATGTATATATATATGTATATATATATATATATATATGTATATATGTATATATATATATGTTCTCTGTATATACGTATATATACGCGTTTGCATGGTTCTGCTGATAATAATGACGACAACTACAATGAAACGACAATGACAATATATTATGTATTTAGCATTATATTAGGAATATCAACAAAGGCTGAAGAGCACATTTTTATTTTTGCTTTACTTTATTCCCTACCGAGGGACGATGAGTATACACATTTTGTCAACCCGGTTTTAAACCTCAGAAATTCTCAAGACTACAAGTCTCGGAACAAAAGATTGATACGTAATCTTGACGGAATTTTATAGGCTCAACTGAAAGCGGGCTTTTTACGATTCACAAACAAGTTCGCAAGGGTTCGGAATGTGAAACAACTCTACAAAAAATCAAAATTTATGTAGTAGTTCCCTTGATAATATATAAATATATCTATAGATAGCGATTGACTTGGTACAATGCTTTATGGGGATCATGTATATGTTTTCCATTGAAGGCCAATCGTCCGGTAGACAAGGTCATCGATTAAAAAGATAGCATTTTTTACAAATTAATTTCTAAAAGTTTTTTCTTCTTAAAATAAACCTGAAAATATAAGTGTGTAGATATATATATATATATATAAATAAATATATAGCACATGCGATCTATGCCCAAGCACGGAACATACAGTTCTCGTGTATCTGGTTGGGGCGTCTTGAAGAAACATGTCTCATAGAACCCTCGAAGTCGAAATCGCACCGCCTAATTTAGTATCAGTCATGCTGTAGGATGCGAAAGAGTGACGGATATGCATGACTTTTCTGCATAACATCCTCCAAAGTAAAAGCTCGTGAAGAGTGTATCCAAAACTGGAACCGCAGTAGAAGAGCGGACACGTAGGATGAGATTAATAAGGATCACCGATCCCTAATAGCCCATCTCGAGATAATGCGAAAATGGTTCCAGGACAGCCTTACCCAATATGGTACGGTCACGAGTTGGCAGTGCGCTGTGGCCGTGTCCATAAGAAAAAAAAAAGATATATAGGTATATGGCTAGATACGTAAAGATATCGATACAAAGAACGAAGAACAGTCGAAGAAAATAACAACGACGTCTGCGGAGTAAAAAGAACTATCAGACAGAATATGTTAAGAAATGATAACAAAGATGAGAAAACGGCTCGAAGGAAACGTAGAGCTACATTCCAATCCATATTATTGAACAGTTGGTGGGAAGAAGATACAGAAAAGCAAACGCAAGTTTTGTCGGGCATGGAAATTACTCGCGCTATCTTTGCCGTTTCAAACTTCGAGCTAGCAATGAATGCGCACTTTGTTCGCTTGTTCGGTATGTGAAACATTTGGGAGTATGCTGTCAAGACAGATCCCTGGAGATAGAAATTACACCTTACAGTCTATTGACAGTTATGCTGAAAGATTTAGAAAGTTGGAGAATATACGTCAACTTTTTCAATGACGCGCTCTGGAACAGACACCGAAACGGACATCCGATCTGCGAATTTCATTCAAGGACGAAGTATGTCGCATTATATGGTGAGCATCAACAATCCATAAGAGCTTGTTCCAAGGTAATGCGAAAATGGTCCTGACAGATTTTACCCAAATATCATACATCAACCACTTGGTAGCGTGCCGTCCCTAAGTCGCACTAAATAAAAAACAATAACATATAGATGTGTAAATATATACATATATATATATATATATATGTATATATATGTATATGTATATATATATAAGCATATAGGTATATAGATATAGAGGTTTAAATATATAAATAACTAAAGATGTGCATACAATGACGTAATTCTCATTCCTTGAAATTTGAAAGGAATTTAACCACGACATATGCATTCATGAAATGTTGCTAACAAAGTCAGCAATAATTTGTTTGATCTGGGCTACAATGTAAAGAATATCTCAAATATAAACTATAAATCCTCTAGAATCACTCACTCACACCGTATTTGCAAATAAGGTAAATGCAATTTAGATTAATAAAAAAATGCATTTTTTGCAAAGGTCTTTTGCATCGTGTACTCCATTTCAAAACCTACGCATATAAAACAAAAACATGTTCACACGTCACCACTTTGTCGAAAAAAAATTAATTAGGCAAAGTAAGTCAATGTCAATGTAAGTCAATGTAGCAAAAATCGCTATCTTTTTATCTCTACAATAGACTGAACTTCAACAGAGGTCACGGTGACCTATATGAGAAAAAATCTCCTGGATGCGAATATCTTGCCATCAACTCAGCATAGAAAATGCGTATGCAAGCAAAGTCTTGATGTAGAAATCCGATGTGAAACGCCCTAGAATACTAAAACCCCATCACAAGGTGAAAATTGATACGTCATTATGATATTTCTTCCCTGAGATACAAAAACTAACGTTTAGATTTTATGGTAAACAAGTTTTATCCTGTCACTGGTCCAAATGATTAAGGTTCAAAGAAGTTTCAATAAAGTTTTGAAATTTTTAATAATAATTCTATGTTGAAGAAACTTTATTACCCGTCCACAGATCAATCAGTTGTTTTGAAGAGTGTATTACTTGTTTCGATATGTCTGGTAACATTGGGATGTTGGCATTGAGAGGCAAACAACTACACCATGCCTCGTCAGGGCGTTTATTAATCTTTATATAGCTATGGAAATGTATTTCTTCCTGGATGATGTGTTGCATAATTTAAGGAATATCTGACATAATTTCCAAATAATCAATCGCTAGCTTTTGGCCCTTCTACGATCCATTCTGCTGATAATAAAAGTTAAAATAAATTAATTTCAAACCTTCTTATTGAGAGACAATTGAGAGAACTGCAAGCTCTATCGGGAGCATACAAAGCTTAAGCTTTGTGTCGATTGGGATTAGCCAGATGTATGTATATAATATACTAAGCAATATATTATATAATATATTATGTTATACGATATATTACATAATTATATAATATGTTATGAGTTGCTAAAAACGAGTGAAACCGTTACAGAAGCTAGTTCCAAATAACTATAATTTGAGCCGAGCTTTGAAAGAGAAATGGTCGGAATATAAGCTGATGTACAAGAACATAATTCTTGATCTCATGTCATAATGCTACCGGAAAACTGAGAAACGCACAATTGGTATATCAAGCCGTCTCCTTCATCCCCTTCATTCCCTAGCTATTGCTCCTTCCGATTACCACTTCTTTCGACCAATGGCTTGTCCAAGCAGCACTTGTGTTCCTACAAGGCACACAAAAAGAGCATAAGTGTGTGCATCGTTCTTCCAACACAAAACTCGCATGCTAGAAGAAAGTTGAGGGAAAAAATATTGGCCAAAAATGACCAATATTTGGGGTAATGGATGCATTTGTTAGCGTGGTTGCATAATAAAGGAACTAGGTTTTATGTAAAAAATTTCTTAAAATTAACTTATCGTCTTAATACAAATAATTAATTTTTTCTTTTTTTCTTACGAAATGTCAATGATTTTGTACCGCTTCAAGGTGACGCCTGGTTCCATCACTTCATCCTGTCTGATATCAGCAATGTCCACAATTTTCCATGTCAATTTTCTATGTATTATAAATTTCGATTTTAATTTCGGTTTTAATTTCGATTTACGTGTGCTCTCCATGCCCACCTGGCGTCACTCGTGTCAGTGGTTTTTATTTATTAAATATTTTTAATTTCTTACAAACATTCGAACTGCATTTTCACCTTATTTATAAAAAGTCCTTAAACAGTTTTCATGTTTTAACGAAATCGTTCGTCGTGCCTTCAACTATGAAAATTATTGCGGGCTGTTTCATATCCTGCTGTTACTTTTTAGCAACTATAAGATTATTTTGTCGTCTTGTATATAACAAATCAGGCATTTATAAATGATGTAATCATTCTTTCATTTCATTCCACCCACGATTTATTGATGCTTAAAACATCACTTGTTTTCTAACTCTTTACTCTATTCAATCCTATGTGAATGCATATCAGTGTGCGTGCGTGTATGCGTACGTGCGTGCCTGCCTGGTTGCCTGCGTGTGATAGAGAGACATAAGCATTTATGTAAAGTTCTTCTTAGTTTCCTTTTTCTATAGAAACTGAAAAAGAAGAAGAATAAGAAGGAGAAGAAGACAACGTTAGGCAACCTTCTTTCAATCTAATAAGACATGATTGTAATTAATTAAATTAATTCGTTTCGGTTTTAATACACGAAATGTTGTCTCAATGCTGCTTATTCAAGAGGAATTTAAATCCTTTCCGTTGTGTCCCTCTGTTCCGTCTGCTTTATCATCATAACACCAAGAGCTCTGTTAGCAAATTTTGACAGAGAATCAAAATGACTTTTTCTTGATGGTTTATTTAATGATAATTAAAATAGAATGAGAAAAGAAATTTTTCCTCAATTTGACATTGATTGGAAATTTGTGATTGGATTTTTAAGTTATATATTAAATGCGATTGTAAAGCAAGGTAGATAAATTGATTCTTGAAAATATCTTTTCTTTCGATTTTGCTTTTGTTCTTTGTTCTCATTTTTCAAATTAAATTAAAGGTCCTTAAACTTCAACAAAACTAATCAAAAATCGGAAGAAAAAAATGTATTTTACATGCTATTTACGTAAAAGGTTTGTTCGTTATTTTTTTTTTTTTTAATTTTTATTTCTATTTTTAACTTAAGAGTAGTATTTAGAGGGGATACGTTCTATCAAAAGCATAACACCTGATCTTTCAATATTTGAAATCTTAGTGCAACACATTCTATTGTATCTATATTTGTACCGGTGCATGCATACGCGCAAAACTGTAATAATTTTCAGAATTTTCGTTCGAATATCGTTTCGTTCATATAATGAAAAGGTTACAGTGTCTCTTTGCCTATGGTTGATAGGGATATTTAAGATACATTTTTCCACTTGTAATTAGTGTTAATTACGTATGCATTATTGTTATACATGCCTTTGTAGCGGGATATAGCGGCAAACAGATGTAATGCCTACATATGTATAACTGACGTACACATTATCCTTCAGTTAATAATGTTGATTTATGCTTTATAGGCTAACTGAAGTTTTGTTTGCTTTTTAGCAATTAATTGAAAAAGGTCTAGTCCAACTATAGAAAAAGAAAAAAAAGAAACTGAATCACATCTGTCTGTAATAGTAGTAAGTAAGGATGATGCTGAAAAAATAAACATTTGATATTCTTAGCTCTACCATATACACATACATGCCAACACACACACACACATATACACATAAACACCTCATACACTAGGTAACTCATATGGAAAGACGATAATCTAGCCTTTTCATAACATTTGCTTTTTAATTTTAGACATCATTAACATCATTGTAAATTTACTAAAAAGAAAAACAAAAAATGAGAAATGAAAAAAGAAAGCATAAAATCCCATTTTTTACCCGTTTCCACAAATACTTGTAAACTATATAAAAGAAACAAAAAAAACCTTTTTTCTTAGCTAATTATTTATTTAAATATTAAACACAAAATAAAGCTTCCTTTAACACAAACAACACAAAACTACCTTCAGCCGGTAAATATCCCCACATATGATTACAGTAACACAAGGGGAGGGGGAGTGAAAGCGAAGTATATATCAAAAAATGTTTTATTTTGTTTTAAAAAAATTGCCAAAATTTTAAGGGCTAATACACTAATGAAAGAGTACGGACTTTTATGCCCACTTTGTGAAAATCTTTCAGACTTAAGCTGGCATTGCGGAGATAAAATAAAAAATGTACACACTCTCTTAGCACTCTCTTCTTCACCGACTCTTTCGTTTTTCTTCACTGTCTCTCTCTCTCTCTCTCTCTCTCTCTCTCTCTCTCTCTCTCTCTCTCTCTCTCTCTCTCTCTCTCTCTCTCTCTCTCTCTCTCTCTCTCTCTCTCTCTCTCTCTCTCTCTCTCTCTCTCTCTCTCTTTGCCTTTCTTTATCTACTTAAAAGAGCATCTATAATTTTATTAGAGCATACACATACATAAAGACATACTTATTTGAATTTCCAACATATTTGCGATACTTCAACAAAAAACTTGCTCTGCAAAATTGAATCTGAAATATACGTAAAAGGCGCACGATTCGATAAATCTTTTTCGAAGCAGTATAAAACACATAACAGATGATTACATGAGTCTATGATCGATTTTGGCCACAAATGGCGTTAAGGAGACCGTGAATTTCTCTCTGGAAGAGCCTCCTCAAGAATGACCCATTTCTTTATTCCTGATAGATCTACGTTACTGGCTCTTATTCACTTGTATTTACACATTTCTTAGATATTTTTCATTTCAAATTATCTTATCCCGACAGTTACTTCTTCCATATTAACTGGCAGTATGCAGTCCGTCTCGAATGGACTAAAATACCGCATTGCTAAGCTTCGTGTTTCTCTTAACTATTTTGTATACATTAGAAGTGGTTGAAGTGCCTTGCCTTTTTTTTGTTTTGTCTTGTATCTTGTATCTTATCATCAACATTTATGCAAATAAATCGATATTCCGCATCTTTTAACTAACAGCAATAAACAAAACCACATGAATGTCGCGATAAAAGACGATTTGATCGACTCATAAGACGACCGGGAGAAAAAAGCAGCTAAACGAGAATGTAGCACTTGTTGTTGTGAAATCTGATGCACATTCCATGTCAGCATTACCATTTATACGGTAAGATTCTAGAGGACCAATTCATTTCGAACTGCTTCAATGCGGAAAAACATGTACTATAAGTAACTCATTCGATTCGAAACAGCTTCGAGAAAAACATACGGTTCTCGTTGATAGCAAACACATAATCTTTCATCACGATTACTCTAGACAACACGCCACCCAACGAATGCTGGCAAAATTTGGATCAGATACAATGAGAAATTCTGCACCATCTCCTATATTCTCCGTATAATGCGCCCACCCGTTATCATTTGCTTCAGTCCCTCCAGAATAATTTAAGTTTTTCAAGAGAAACAAAACTTTTTCTTCAAAAATGGAATTCGACAAACTTGTAGATCATTGCAAGATAATTACAGAGATGAACTGAGCAGAGAACTTTAATTAATTAAAATAAATATTATTTAAATTTTCACTTATTGACGTATATCTCTCGATTGTATATGAAGTTATGCAGCAAGCACTTAGCATATTGATAGAAAGCATTGAACATTTCTATTTAAAAACATTATAGTCGGTCAAGTCCAACCGTTATATGCTCTACATCACTTTATGTATATTTTCAATTCGTCATTTATTTTCGTGCTAAAATATTAAAAATTTGGAGTTCGTTTTTCTTATCTATATTGAAATAATTTCCTTTTAATTTGTTACCTGTTTCCCATCCAACATCATAACAAATGAATATAATATTAGAAATGGCAATTTTTTTTTTTATAGAGACATTTCTCAAATGGGCGGGCCTTTATAAGGAAAGCGTTTATCCTTCAATAAAACCTATCTGAATGTATACTAAATTTCGTCAAAATATCACAAAAATACATGGACAGACAGACAGACAGACGGGCTCAAATCAATTCAGAAAATGAATCAGAATTCGGTTCGGATCGATATTATAAATATTGGGTCTATCTTAAGTCCTTTTGGGTGTCACTTACACCCGCACAAACTTACAATACCGTGTACCAAAAGTGGTGTAGAATATAAAAATAAGATCGGGACCTCAATTATTAAAATTTATGCATCTACTAAAAGACATGACAGAAACTAGTTTGGACCATATATTAGCAACTACTCTTGCCTGCGGTCCAATATTAATCAAAATGTGTAGTTTAAAAAGTCATATCCGGTCTGCGAGCAAGCTCTGTCTGTTTAAAAAACAAAAACATGTGCAAAAACTTGTGCAATTTTTTAAAATTTATAATAAACGTTGAAAAAACTGCCACAAAAGTAAGAACGCTTTCAATATATAAAAGATTAGAAAATAAGTCGGTCATTGACCTGTAGGTCATATGCGAGCTAACTTAGATTAATTTATTTAAAATTAATAATAAAAAGAAAATTAAAAAAAAAAAAATAATTAAAAAAAAAGGTTTATTTTCTGTTTATCTCTTTCGTTCTCATCATCTCTTTTGTTTTGAAAAATACAAACACATCGCCCCCCCACCTATGCTGTGTAATACGGTATATAACAAATATCAACTTTTTATCCTTATATTACAAACTGCGAATTCCAAGATGGTTAAATCGCTTCAGAGTATCACGCTGGCCAAGTGTAGATGTGTGTATTATTTTCAAAAACATAATTTCCCAAAAACACAAACACACCAACGCATACGCCCGCATACATACACACACACACACACACATATATATATATATATATATATATTTATATGCAATGTGCAGCGTGCGTGTTCAGTTTTAGATCTGAAAATTATGCTACACAAAAATAAATAAGCTTTAGTATGCTACAGTGCGTATGCTGAACACACTCATAAATGTGCTAACAAGCACATCTTTCTGTTATAAATTGTGCGAGAGTAGTGGTAGTAGTAGTAGTGGTAGTAGCAGCAGTAGTAAAAGCTAAAACTTACTTACTTATTTACTTGCACACATGCACACATGCACACATGCACACATATACACATATACACACGCACGCACGCAGAGGCGAAGGGAAAAAATCTCACATTAATGATAATATATACAAATAAGTGCCAAAAAAAGGATTAACATCCGTACTCCACCTTTCCACGAAAGCGAATATGTTCTTACTATTGTTTATGTGTGTTATGAGTAGTAAGAGTTTTATGCTGCGAAATAAAATTTTACATTATTTGTTTAATTTTTGTGTACATATTTAAGTATTCGTGTGTGCGTTCTTCGTATTTCATGTGGATATAAGAACAACAATAGCGAAAAGAAAATCAAAACGAAAAAAGATGTTAACAGCAGCAATAGCGAAGAGAGTTTCGCATTACAGGCTGTGCATAAAATTAGATGATTTTTCTCTAATTGCGTTGCTGGCTGACTATAAAAGAAAGTTGTCTATATATATATGTATACAAATATATATATATATATATATATATATATATATATATATATATATATATAT
>KK351030.1:2592645-2702236 GCA_000671755.1 Glossina brevipalpis
TTCAAATAATTTTAATTTTAATGGCAAAACAATTTAAATATACTTCAAAATACTTTTTTTATAGATGGAAGTCTCTGACACTACTTTTCATTTACATTAAACAGAGAGCATATCTATGTATATAAATAGTTCGAATAAATACATAAGAGAACGTTAAATTTATATTCAAATTTATGTTATTATTATTATTGTTATTATTGTTAAAATATTTCGAAAATATTAAGTATTTCCAAGTTTTCAAAATTATGGAAAATTTTCAATTTCAATTTTAAATTTAAATTTAAATTTTGCGCATATACATATATATCTTTTCGGCTTGCGTGGTGACTGCATACCAAAGCAAGGAACCAAAAAAAGCAAAAACAAAACAAAATCCATGCTATTAAAATACATACGAGTATGTGTACCGAGTATGCAAAAATGTCACAACTGTCACTTTAAGCATTTGTAAGAAACAACAACAAACATAATGCAGCCGTCATTAAAGTATTCTGTACAGCAATGCGACATTTTCAACACTACCACATTAAGTACATTGTTTGTTTTGCTGCTAAAGTAACGTCTCGTTGTTGGTTCATTTCATTGTTCATTGATTTGCTTTGATTTATTATTTCTGGAAGCGAAAAATAACCCTCCACTTCTTGTTGTAACTCCTTGAGAACAATCATCATCTTTATCGTAATCATCATTATGTTATGAGTTTACTTAAAAAACAAAATCATTGAAGGCTTACTATAAGAGCCACGGACAGTATATATAGCAGAGTATCACGTGTGCGGTTAAGCAATTTTTAAAAAAAATTTTAAAAACAAATTTTTTTTTTTCTTTTTTGGTTTTATTTTCCTTTTTTTTTTCGCAATTGCAGCTGACGCGTGCGTAAGAAACAAAAGTGAACAAATTACTTGCTTTGCTTTTAATAAAATAAGAAATCGACGCAGGGTCTTTTTTTTTTGGACAAAGAGGTTCTTGTGTTTAAAAAATATTGAAAAGACATGTGGCCAACACGGGCTTAATTTGCTCTCTTTCTCAAGTCAGAGAAGGGAGAAGTAATTTAAAATCGCCAACAAAATATTTTTTAAATAATATTTTATATATTAGTTAGGAAACAGAGCAATCAACGAAAAAATGTGAAATGAATTGAATTTCAAAAAAAAAAAAGAAGCAAATCATCCACAAGTCTACTTATTCATAATACGTGAATTTATTTTTATATCTCATGCCCAGTGTACTTATGACATTTTCCCCTCTTGCGTTAAGCATACATAGTAGTACTTGACTTTGTTGTTTCTCTTTAATCTAAAAGCTTTTCTTAATTACATGCACACATATTTACCGCTCCGCAGTGAAAGCAAGAAGAAGAAGAAGAAGAAGACGACGAAAAAGAAGAAGTATTTTGTATGTTTTTATTTTCCTTAGCAGATGCGTGTGTACATACATATCTCCATCACTTATGTAATATTCCAGGAACGAAGAAACATACCTCCGTGTTTGACCTTTTAACTATACGTTAACTTAACATTTCACGCAGCCTCTATATGAGAAACCCCATCGTCTCTCATACTTATATCGGTTTTTGGTTTTTCGTTTCATTTCTCATCTTTTTTTTTTCTGTTTTTTTGTTTTTCATGAGTTATCATTTTAAAAGTGTGCCCAGTCCCTGCTCTGTGGCGACAAAAGTACACACGGTGCAGACAAAAGAAAAAAAAAATTGAAACCTACACAAGCATTAAATAAAATCCACCCGCATTTTAGTTAATTAACTCATTTGGATTCTCTTCGGTTGATTTTGTAAAGTTTTTTAGTCAAAAATTTTAAAAAAAGATACAAAACCTTTAACGAGAGAAAAAGACCAAAAAATGTAATACATATATATGCATATATATATATATATATATATATATATATATATTTATATTAGCATTAATTGATTTGTTAGAAAACGTGAGCTAAACAATCCCTTTACGAACCAATATTTGAAGGGTATTGAATGAAAAATACCACAAACGAAAACCGCAAATATTTTTAAAAGATAAAAGGAAATAATTTCTTGATTTTTCAGTACGAAGCTTTAAGCTTTAAATATGCTCTTCGCCATCGACGTTTGATTTATTATTTAAAATTTTCGCTTTTCTTTTCATTTTTTTTTTATTTTTGTCTTTTCCGAGTCCTTTCGGCATAATCCTCTAAAGACCAGTCAGTCAGTTTGTACTGTCTTTTACCATCTTTAACCATTTGTCCTTTATCGTTTCCCTAACAAATAACATAGAAAAATGAAAAAAAAGGACCAAGAACTCAAGAAATAAGCAACAACAACTGCTTGGATTCTCACGAGGATAGAATTTCAACAAGTGCCAAAAACTTAATTTTTCCAAAAACAAAATAAAACAACATCATCAACAACAACAAGAACAACAATAACAATAATAATAAAAACAAGAGCAAAAACAATATTCAGAAACAAAAGGTCGTTTATGTCCATGTTACCTTTAGAAAAAGTTTCTCAATTCATTCAATTTTGAAATTAAATGTTTATTTAAAATTTCTTAATATTAAGGAGGAATAAGAAAAGCAAACAACAAACAATGAAAGACTTGTTTGCTTGGTTGTTTGATTGCTTGTTTGGTTGCTTGCTTGCTTGCTTGCCCGATAGTGCTGCAACAACCAAATCTTCTCCATGGTAATTATGAATTATTAAATAAGAATTATAATCGATTTTTATTATGCCTAACAAAAAATTACAACATTAACAACTAATAGCTAAATCCAATGTACAAGCTATATAAACATGCCAAGTGATACAAAAAAGAAATTGTATAACAACCCTTCTTGATAATGTTTAGAAAAAATTTATTAAACAAAAACAAAACAAAAATTGTCGATCCACACAGTTTACTCACAGATTAATATATTGTATAATATATATATATATATGTGTGTGTGTGTGCGCAAATCATAATGATGATGACGATAATGACGATGATGATGATGATGATGATGATGATGATGATGATGATGAGTCTAACGATAATGACAAATATAACCAAAGGCTATATATGTGAATGAATAAAATGTGTTCGCGTCTTTTGCTTGCACCCACTACGACGAACAAACAAAAACAAAGAAATTATCAACGCAACCATTCAGTTTACAAACAAACATTTGTAAGTATGAGTGGATGTAATTCTGTATTGTGTACTGTGTATGTTATGTATGTTGTGTGCGTTGCTGCATACAACTGTCAAATTGGTATTGACGAAAAGAAGGACATTGACAATGATAGCGATAGCATTAGTGATGATGATGACGATGACGGCGATGAGTTTGTTGTCTGGGAAAAATAGATTTTTAATACGACTACAGACACCCAGCCATCCAGCAAACCAGCCAGGCAGCCAGCCAGGCAGCCAGCCAAGCAGCCAGCCAAGCAGCCAGCCAAGCATCCAGCTATCCAGCCATCCAACGAAACAACCAACCAATCCTTATTAAAAAAAAAAAAAAAAAAAAAAAAAATCTTCTTACGTAAGAACAGTTAAGGTTTTAACCATCATTCCGGTTGTACTGTTTTCTTCTTTCAAGTCCTGAAAAAATAGCCTTAAGTCTTACGTGAAATTTCTGGAAAGGAAAGCGAGAGAAAAGAAAAAAGAAGTAAACTCTAATGCTTTTTTATTTTATTTCTTGAATTGGTTTTATGTTGTGTTTGCATTTTGATAACCAAAGTCGATAATGTTTAATCACTGGATTACATGAAATCACATTGCATGGCTTCTTCCAGGTTTACTTCAAACCCCCCAACCGACCGACCGACCAACCGACCGACCGACCGACCGACCGACCAACCGACCGACTTACCGACCAACCAAACAACCTACCGACCATCTCTGTCTCTACCTCCTTCTCTCCTTCTAATTTTATTGATTTTTCTGTTATGCACTATACTTCTTTGAACCGTTTAACCTTCACTTCATAACTTTGGCAATTAGTTTCTGTATGAGTTTAAAGTTTCTCTGCTGTGTGCTGATTTAATCGAAGTCTCATTACTTCCGGCATTTATACAGGATTCAAAAATCATAAAACAAATATAAAAACCAATTTTTTTTTCTTTCCTTTTTTCGATTTGTGTAACTTCTTTTATGTGCAGCAGACTAATTTGCCAAAAACTTTACCTAAATACATCCCAAAAACTAACTCACATACTACTAATGCTTATAATATAATAACAGTAACAAAAAACGTAAAGACCCCAGGTTTAGTTTTTTTTTTCTTCTTTGTTTCTTCCTTTTATTTTTACAATATTTCGCAATTCGACCTCCCACTAATAGCTTTGAAAAATCTAGCAACGCTTATCGATAAACGACGATAAACTAAAAACATTTAAATCCTTAACTTTGTAGAACACAAAAAAGGGAGCCACTTGGAAACTCCTATAAATTGTAGCATTTGTTTAGGTTTTTTGCATATAGTTACACATCCCAGCCAACACACACCACCACCACATCACATCTCAAACCTGTTCCGAAAAAGTTGTTACGTATTAATTTGACTAAATTTAACTCGTAATTACTTTAAAAGTAAAATTAATGACGGTTTCTCCCAAAAAAAAAAAAAAAAAAAAAAAAAAAAAAAAAAAAAGTAAATAAATAAATAAATAAAAAAAACTATTGCTAGCTATTGTGAGACGTAGCAGTAGTTTGAATCCAACAAGAACGAGAGACTGAAACGACAATTGCTAAAAGATTTATAACAATTTCAATACACAATATGTTACTAATATGTGTTGTTTTTGTTATTCTTGTGGTTTTCTGCTTTTACTTTGAGCAGCAAAAGTAATAAAATAAAAACAAAGAAGTGATTGTAAATAGAAGTGAAAAACAACATCCAGGCCTTTCTTTGCGTACATGTGTGTGGGCGATGTTAGTCAATGTGGGCATAAACAAAAAGGATTTCAAAGACAACCCCACAGAATTTAATGGTCAAAGACTTTCGTACAATATTTATGGTTTTCGGCTTAAAAAGGGTTAATTGCGGGATATTTGTGCATATCCGTGATAAAATTTAGTTTTTAATCTCGTGGTATTTTTCTTTTTAATTTTCACAAGCAGCCATTAATGTAAAATAATTTTAATGTTTTTATATAAATATTTATTTGTTGTTTTTCTTAGAGAGCTACTCTTGCTGAAAAGGAAGTTAACACACTCAAGGAACAGTTATCAACAAATATTCCCAATACAGACGTTTGTACTGATAGCGCTGAGCACAGCAGCGATTTAACTGCGATAGTGGCAACAGCAACATCTCCTCTCCTAACAACAACAACAACAGCAGCAGCAGCAGCAGCAGCAGCAGCAGCAGCAGCAGCAGCAGGATCAGCAGCAGCAACAGCAACTGTAATTGATAGTAACAGCTGTTTGGATAGAACAACAACAATAAACCCACCAAACACCCATTTGTCACCAACAATTTTAAGCCATAATAACGTTAACACTCATAACAGTAACAATAATAAATTGTTGAATACCGTTGCTGCTGCTATAACGCTTCAACAAAACGGTGGCAATTTATTAGCTACCACACCATCCCCATCGCCGCCACTTTCCGTCACTAGTTCACCCACAGCGTCACAGCATACCACCACAAGTCAACTGAAAGGTTGCCTGAATCCCAAATTGTTTTTCAATCACGCTCAACAAGTAATGATGATGGAGGCTGCTGCCGCCGCGGCAGCTGCTGCGGCCGCTGCTGCCGCAGTGCAACAACAACAATCGCCTATGCATTCGCCCCAACCCGCAACTCAAGACGATAATGAACATGAAGTTTCAACCGTCCCACAGAATATCATCAATAAAGACGGCGATAATTTTAATGCCACTACCACGGCTGCTGCAGTAAGTGATACTACCATCAATGCTTTTGCATCCGCAACAGCAAATGATAGTCGCATCGTGCAACAGGAAACAGGAGACCAACATAACAATGGCAATAAAATGGACCGTGATGTTGATAGAATACTTGCAAATAGAACTGATAACGAAAATTATTTATGTAGCAATACAAGCAGCAGCAACACCAACAATAACGGAATCAATAGCTGCAGCAGCAATACTATTAATAAGATCAATAATAGCGATAATACTGCGATGAGTACAAACGACAGCCATACAGAAAATGTAACAAATCTTGGTGAAGAAAGCGAAGCAATTCACTTGGAGGATTATAACGGAAAGGAAGACCAGTCATGTCCTGTTCAGAATATCAATCTGTGTCCTCCTGAATTATTAGCTGCCAAAGATAAAGAGGTTAGTATTGGACTCTAATATAAGCTTCACTTCACTAAATCAAAATCACAATCGCAATCGCAACTAAAGAGATTGAAAATTATATTAAAACACCAGACGAATTACAGATAAATTTATTTTGTATTCGTTTTTTTTTTTTTTTTTTAATCTTTCGAGCAACTAATGTGCTTAAGTAGAGTGTACGCCATGGAAGAAATCCGTAATTTTTGCGTATCATCCAATTTCAGGTCAGACGCAAAAGCAATGGGGTGTAAACGCGTTAAGATAGACCACAGACATTACTGGAGGTATTACACTCACAGCCCGGTTTAAAAGATGCACTCATCGACGCCGGTTGCAAACACATCCCGCACACAACACAACACAACACAACATAACACACCACACACAAATATTACTCTCCAGCAATAGATGAAAATATTGCAGCTGAAGAGAAAGGAACAAAAAGGATCCCTTTTCATTTTGTAAGGGCTTAGTTTCGTTTCTCTCTTTTCTATTTTCCTTCTTTCTTTTTTTTTTCAAAGAAAGTATTGCCAAAGACAACAACGACAACAAAATAGAAAGAAACATTTTTAAATCCTTAGCTGAGGAAATTGTTTGTTGTGTATGGGGATGTGTGCTGTGATTGTTCTGATTCCCTCGTTTGTTGACTCTGTTATCAACTTTATGACATTACTTTGACAAATAATTTTTTACGCCTTCAATTTTAGTCGAATAAAAACTTTCTTCGCTTGTCACGAAGCGAGCAAAATACTTTAAGAAATTTTGTTTGGAAAGACCCTCCTCCTCTACCAAATTATTAGTTGAATGTCAAATTTAAAGCAAATAAAAGTCAAATTAAAAGTTTCCATCAATTCATACCCGGAATTAAACGATGAAAGTATTCTAGATCTCTCATGCCGTCTGTAACAACGAGATATCTGACGCATGCAATACCCAAGAAAATACATATATATATATATAGTTTTTTTGATAAGAATGAAATGAGATTTCAAAATATGTGTAATCTACTGTTTAACTGAACGTAAAAAAATAAAAACACATAAAAAAATAAACACAAAAAAATGAAGAAACACAAGATCGCAAAAATTATCGATAGAAACTTACACAAGCTTTAACCGACATCGAGCCCATACCAAAGTTCGTGGCAAAATTGGTTTTGATCTGGTCTCATAGCAGATAATCCTTTTCAAAAATAAACGAAAACAAGTTTGTATATATGTGAAGCTGTTTACACCACAAAGCCTATAAAATTGATCAAATGACGCTTCGCAACAAGCGTATATTATATAATTCTTAGCAAGCGTAATCGATTTATTCACAGATTTAATCTATCCTGTCTATTAAAACGATAATTTTGCCGAAACTTTAACTATCACGAGTAGTGCGGTTCCTAAATTTTCTTTTCGCTGTTATCCTCAATTACAAGCAAAAAGAAAGAAAAAAGAAATGAAATATTATAGTCACGCAAGGCCGACTGTTAAATATTGTACACTACTTCGTCTATAAACGATCCAAAATTTTAACTTCTTGTCATCGAAAGGTTTACTATTCATGAGAAACCTTATAAAAGGAGAAGTCTGAAGAACAGATATATTTAATTCAAACTTATCGCAGTAAATTTATATGTTAAGTCGCTATTTTATGCCAAACCATTAAGAGATAAAAAAAAAATTGAACACATAAACACTTACATTTGCAAGAATACTTATATGGGAGCGCATTCAAAAAATGGTCGCATCCAATTGGAACGTGTTTAGTTTAAGAATAACACTGTTCTCCAATGATTTTTATCGAAAAAATATATGGAAATTTTTTTTCACGGAATTCCTTTCGTTTACTTTAACGTAAAGAGACATTTCCTACGTCTTTATTTCATCAAAATATTTCGAAAATTTCTACCTCTAGATGAATGAAACACAGAAAACATGAGCAGACGGACAAAGACGGACCTAAATCGATTCGAAAAATATATCCAAATCGATCGATATGATAACTAGTAAGAAATTATACTTGACTGTACCGAATCTTTTACAACCACCATCTTACTCTAGGAAAAATGTTAATAACAACTAAATTTCTATATTTTATAATATTTATATGCTTATGGAACACTGTGACAATTTTTATTGTTTAGTTTATAAATAGATTAAGAAAAACAGTTTTCAGTTTAAATATTATCCTTCGAACGATTTATTCCAACATCAATACCGGTGTACGTGCAAGCATATTGAACATTTTCCCCAAATTTCCTACAGATATCATAATTTTTTTAACTGGGGAAAAGCTTACCGCAGACATTACACAGATAAGATAAGACAGACAGGTGGACAGCCGGACGGAAGCTTCTTTCTTGATGTTACAAATGTTTTCGCAAAAAAATTCAATTGTAATACTCTATTATATCGAATGGGCGTGGTCGATTTTTTCCATTTTTATATAGACAGTATAGTACAAAGGCAAGTAGGGCAATATATGTAGATATTATTATAGATTTATCTACTGTCGTTTATAAACAGTGAGCAGAAAATCCAAGTTTTTTTTTGTCAATGAAAACAGAGATGTTTTCAGTTTACATTTTACGCTAGGCGTATCCTTCGACCGATTTAGTCCATTTTCAATATCAATCCGATATCTTCATTTTTATGGCCAGAAGAATGTTTACCACAGATATTGCACAGATAGACAGGCAGGCGGACATACTTTAATCGAATTTCATTTCGATGCTCATCAAGAATGTATATACATTATGGGGTCCCCAAAAGCTTTCTTCTGAATATTGCAAACAAATTGACAAAATGAATATACAGCCATCCTTCGGTGATGGATGTAATATATATGTAATAAGTAACATATAGGTATAAGTCTGTCTTATGAGCTGCGCACATTATTCAAAATTTTAATACCATTAATGCAGGACATAAAAACACTTCGTATATGTAAACGGTATGGGACATTTAAATGCGGCTTTCAGTTTGCATGCCTATCTATGATCATCATCATTTTTCGCTGCGTCTCATAAAAGATGATTCAAATAGCATATATTCATTAAAGGCATTGCTTTGCTTTTTTTCCACCTCCTTATATTTTAGTCACATATCGTATCATACGATCCACATAACATCGTAATCATAATTTATGGAAAACATTTTTCGTTGCACTACAAGAAAGAGTGACACAAAGTAAACATAATTTTCTGTTGCGCATTTGAGTAAAAGAATTCTTTTCACTTTTATAAAAATAATATAAAATATATAATATATAATATATAATATATAATATATAATATATAATATATAATATATAATATATAATATATAATTTATAAGATATGATATATGTTACAAAATGCTATACATGCTATAATAATCAATATCTTATACATTGGATAGACAAAATTATATGAACATCTGAAGGATTTCGCAATTGCATCCCTTCCGTAAGTGTTACATCTGCAACGCTCCCGCAGTACTGCCTTTCTCAAAGCAATATTGCTCAAGGCAATACTGAATTCTGCTATCGCTTTTGCCGCGTAGCTTGCTGGTGTATATAGCACGATTGTGGCCAAATAACAGGAAGCTATGCGACATAGTGTTCATATTATTTCGTCTAGACCCTGTATATAATACATATTAGTTTTATTATAGAAAATTTATATTCTTTAATGAGCCATATTTACACATTTTTTTAGCAAAACAATTTCGCTCCGTGTCTCAAAAAAGTAATATATTATTAAAAAATGAGCTTTAAATTTGTTCTTATCTCATTTTTTAATTATTGGAATATGATTGCAAATGCTTTATTTATTCCCTTAAACTCTTTCCCCCTCACTCTCTCTCATATGTAATACTGTGGTATACACCTATAGAAGCGTACGTATATATATATATATATATGGATATCAGTAAATAATTCATATTTCAAAATCAATTTTCTTAAAAGCATTTTCATCATCTTCTTCTGTCATAATTCAGTACATTGTTTATTGCCTTTAAACCAGTCTGAATTGAAATTGAAAATGGCTTTTAAAAATTTGTTTTTTTTTTTTTTATTTTTTGTACTTTTCATCTGGCGGGAAGAGCATTGCCATAATTACAACAGCACCCTATTTATTCGGCATCCCATACATATTTACATATGTATTTGTATGTTTTTATGTAAATACCTATCTTGTGAAGCACTCTTCAATGCAGAAATATATTTATTTATTTCTATTATTCTGATTATTATTATTATTATTATTATCACCGGTATTTATTCAGATTTGCAAAATAGCTTTTAATGGGTTTTTATCCTCGAACAGGGCAAATCAAACAAACCGGCAAAAAATGCATCCAATACTTCAAAAAGGTTTCAGTCTGCTTTACTTCAGTAGAAAAATATAAAAAGGAAAAAAAAATTTAAAGAGAAACAAATGAAATGAGAAATCGTCTCATTTGTATAGCGGACACACAATTAAAAATTGCCGAAGACATAGAAACAGTAAAATACGTGATATATTGCGAAGAACCTTCACTGGTTACGCTCGCTTAATGTGTCAAAATGGTTATGAGTTCTTTATTTTAAAAGAAAGAGAAGTCAGGTTTAGACTAAAACAAGGCATACATAACACATTTTGCTTGTATTGTTTTGTATATTTTTAAAAACAAGAAAGAAAAAATAGATGCATAAGAACACAATTTGTGTATGCATTCAAAATTCATTGCTTGAGTTGCGGGCGGTGTAAGGAGTTATTGATGTGTAAATGCTTGAAAACACATGGGTCTCTATTGCTTTTTCTAAACTTTTGTTGATAACGATTTGTGTATTTATGTGTGTATTTGTATTTGTCCAATTTAGGATTACACTTCTTTTCAAGATTTATTAGCTCAGCTTTTATATCACTGTATTTTCTGCCTTTAAGAAAATTATATCGATTTTTAAAGCCGATTTGTACACTTCAGCTAACAATACAAGCGATATGTATTTATCTTAAGTTTCCCTATTTTAAAAATTATATTTAATTATTAAAAATATTACGTATTATTTCAAATAATATCTTTTGGTTTATGCACACATATCTCTTTGATGATTTTTCCATCTTTTGCTGATAACTTAATGAGTAAACAATCTGCTAACCCTTATGTGCTTTATTACGTACCGCCAACGAAACATAAATAGCAAAAATTTTTATTAAATTTTTTTAAGAAATCTTTATATTTTTGTAGTATTGTAGTTGACGAAAATAAAACACAGTTTCGATTGAGATTTGAATCGGTCATTATTTGTGGAATATAACATCATTCAAATGTCTTCCACGGAAAATCTTACAGTACTGGATCCATTTGAGATAAATTTCGATCACTTGTTTGCACATAGCGAACAATAGTTCGGCCATAATTTGACGTGTGTTCGTTTTTTATTTGACGATTATTTGCATAAAGTCGATCCATTGCGTACACTACAAAATAAAGAAAACAGTGATGAGAAATCGCACGATTTTGATGACGATGAGAATGCTATGCGCTTCGTGTAATGGGCAAATTTGAATCTTCTTTGACACATTCATGCGGACGAGTGTGTGTTTTCATGATTTGTGAGACCTTAACGAATGTGATACAGATTCATTTTCTTGAAACTTCTTAGCAGTTTTGTCTGTACTGCGCTCAGATGCATAATTATGTTGACCATAATCTAATCGTAATTTATAAAACGTATCTGCTCCAGGATCAACCATTTTTTGAAAATTTTTTACTACTTTAACATCTTTAGCAGTTACTAAACGATTCATTTTATAAAATGGCAAACACTACACTAAACACTTGGGGCCATAGATGGCAATTCTGATTTACTTAAGTTACTAAGACAGGATTATCAAATCCGAACCATGAAATAGATGACCCTGTGCAGCTGTACATTTTGAATTATAATATAATGTTTTCGGTTTCATTTAATCCTGCTCAGATCGGTAAAATTTTAGGTGTTAAAAGAACGTATACTACACGTTTTAGAGTGCAATGAAGTGTAATAGACAAACAAGAATGTCAGAAATTATAAATGCTTAACAAATAATTTTATAGGATTAAAGCCATAATTATGACGATAGTGATAAGGACTTTCAGTTTGATTTTTTTTCAAATTTATTCTTGTTGGTTGTCCTGAAAATTTACAAAAAATATTTTGTAAAATGGACTTCGATGTCTCAACGCTATTTGCTTAATAACGTCTCTATCGCATTATTAACTGTCCTCTTCGTGTATTTTACCTTCACTTTCTTACTTCCCAGACATACCAGGTGACTATAAATTATGTGAATTTTCTGTGTTTCATCCTTTTCATATGACTACGACGATTGTGTGTCTTGCAATTGTATAATGCAACGTTTTTACTCTGATTACATATTATTTTTAGCGAGAAAAAGAAATACCCCCTCACCACACCACACACACACACATAAAAATAAAATTTCTTAGAAACTTGCAAATGTAACGCGATTAATGAATAAATAATTGAAATATGATAACAATTTCCTTGTTAGCCTATTAGAGGTAATTATGTTTATATGGAAATATTTGTAAAATTTCTTCAATTTTTATTTTTTATTTTTACTAACGTGTTTTTTAACGCCACTTTCGTCCTCATAATAATAACGAGAGCGTCTAAATATGTTTCATTGAACGTTATTTCGTTAGTTTAGTGTGCAAATGTGAAAATTATTTTAAAAGCAAACCGCGAGCAAACAATAAGAGTCAAAAGATTTAAACTAAGTATCTTTTTAAAAAACAAATTTCTCTTCTATTTTTTCAAATTATTATTTTAATGTTTATTTTTTGCATTTTCATTTTCATTTTAATTTTTATTTTAATTTTTATTTTTATTTTCATGCGATATGCATTTGAGACACGTTGACAAAATAAACATTTGATGAACGCGAATATGTTTTGCTACCAAATTAACCAAAACTCTAAGTATTGGTAAATAAAGAAAGTAAAAATTATTGCAAGATATTTATGAACATATGTAACATATAAATTTTATGTTTATGTCTGCTTGCTGCTGAGATTCAGACAGACAGATTGACTGCATATAATACATATGTGCGTACCTAAGTACGCTCACGCGGACGTACACATTGGTGTGTGTCACATGAAAGCATTCAAACAGATATATCATTATGTGTATGCATAAGGAGGGGAGGAGGAAGCTGCATGTTTCGTTTAAGACATTCACTTGCTCGCTCACTCAATCACATTCTCACTCTCTCGCTTACTTACTTGCTTACTCACAAAAATACTACTTACTATGTGTGTAGAAGATAGGCATATAATACATATGTTCGCATAAGTGTAACGATGCGTTTGTGATTTTAATAAAAAAAAATAAAAATAAAAAAAAAAAACTTCTCAAGTAATCTGAATTGTGTCTTTAGTTAAAATTGAAATTGAATTTGAGTTTTTGATATGAAAACATTTTCATTCTACTGTGTGTACTTATATTTTATTGTATGTGTTCATGTATGTGTTCAACAAAAAACTAAATCCTTACCATACACACACTCTCTCTGCTGACGATTGTATAGTTGAATGGCTACGGCTGAGCAAATATTGCATTTATGCGCTCACACAGACACATGGATATTAAATTTAATGATCGCATATGCTGCATATTTGTTAACTCTAAGCGTGTGTATGTGTATATGCGTCCGTTATGTTTGTATATGCGTCCGTTTTAAAAATTATCAAATGCAATGTAAATATTGCTTGCGCTACCGACTGCATAAATAAATTATTAGAAATTAATAATAAATTCTCACAAAAAAAGAATTGAAATCAAAAGATAGCAAAGCGTATTAATAAAAAAAAAAAACAAATCACGCATTTTCTCAACGGAACGCATCACCGCTCCATACATCAATCAGTCAGTAGTAAGGCAAAGACACTTTATTTAAAAAAAAAAAAACACACTTCTAAATCATGTCAATATAAATATTTTATAAATATTAAAATAAATATTAAACACATAACATGAAAAGTTTTTTTGTTTCTTTGTTATTTTTTTTGTTTTCTTGAAAAAAAAAATATAATTTTCACGAAATACTAATCACGGATATATTTTTTTTTCTTTTTTGTATATAAAAACCTCAGGAGCAACTTATACTCGTGTGCACGCATTTACGTATGTGTGTGTGTGTGTGTGTGTGTGTGTGTGTGTGTGTGTGTGTGTGTGTATGCATATATTTACTCGGTCATATTTTATCATTTGCTGCTGCATGAACGATAATTAATTTTTGAAACACTTAATTTTATATTTAGTTTACATGTAAACAAATTTTTTTTTGCGGGCTTTCGTGTTTATCAAATCAATTTGCGTATCGTATTATATGCTCGCAATATGTTTTTAAAAACATTTTAAGAACCACAAAACCCACAAAAATTTTATTTTTATATATACTGTATGTAAATAATCGAATAGACTTTAAAATTCCGTTACTTTTTCGTTTTGTTAATTCATTTTATGCTTCAATAGTGATGATGACCTATCATTTCAATTTGCCGCCGCATAAAGTTTAATAAACAAAGAAACGAAAAGGGGCAGCAAAGAAAGACAAATTCGCTCTAAAAAACTGAATCTTGGCGGCTTGCCCTCTAATAATTACTTAATATATGGATATGGGTTTTTATTTTTGCTTCAGTGTAAACAGATCGCTACGTATATTTACATACTACACCATTATTACGATACATTAAGTATATCTAGATATATACAACTTAATGCAGATTTAGTACAATTTTCGTTTCCGAATCAAAGTCTAAATAAAATTTAATTTGAATTTAAATTTAAACTTTAAACACTTCTTTCAGTCCGCTCTTTCTTTCCGTACGATATCTTATGTTCAACCTTCAAGACGAAATTTCTATAGATATTTTAATAAACTAATAAGTGCTTAAAGCCTCAAGAACGTATGCTATATAAAAAAATTATTCAAATCGGTCTATCTACGTATGTATATAAGTATCGCCTGTATAACGCTTTATTTTTTAAACGAGTTATTATGAAAAAAAATATGCAATTTTTTAGTATTTGTCGTAAAAAATCCTAAATATGTGAAGTATATGAAGTGAATGTGGAAAAGTTTGAAAGGGATCAGGGACATTTTTTCAAATTTGTAATCACTTTAGACGCATTTATTATACATTTTTTTAAAAAAAGAAACTTTCTGTGGCAACATAATACGATTTTTAATATTTTCTGATAAAAATGCTTGAAGAAATTTATTAAGCAAAGGATTTACGTTGTTTTTAGAAGTTGACCTTACTAAGGCTATAAAACTTCTTAGTCGTTCTCATTTAGCTTTTCATAATAATAGCGATATCGATATGAACTCAAATAGATGAATGGATGTTAAATTGCTTGCTGTAGCAAAATTAATTAATTGCTTCTCATTTGCAATATAAATCTAAGTAATACTACAACATTATAAGAAACAATGTTCGTATGTTAATTATCAATTAATGTATATACAAAGATATGTATGTTTATGTGAATTATAATAAACGGAAGTAAGTTTTATGTGCGTATACCCGAGATAATAAATAATTTATCCAAAATTTTATAACAGTTTTATTAAGCAAAAACAAACGAAAACGTTATAATCGGACATATAAACACTTATCATTAAATACCCTACCACGGTTCGCTTAATAAAATACTTCACTTATTTTCGTTATAAATTACAAATAAAAAAAATAAAATCTTGTTCTTGTGTAGATATTGACCTTTCTAAATGAATCCTTATAAGAAAAATAGTAAAGAATTTTGTAAAATTGTAAACTTCTTGCCAAAGAGCTTATTAGTCTTTAAGTCGTAAGACTCTTCGTCATAAAATACAAGAAATCAGATTTCGTATTTATATATATTTTCATAAAAATCTTTCTATGAGAAGTGCTACTAAGAAAAAAAAACAAGACCCTATTTAATGCAAATAGAGCGCAGTAAATTTAGCTGCAAAAGATTCTATTTTTCAATCGACTTTCATTGTAAAATATTAAAATATCAACTTCTTAGCCGTGTAAATACAGCACTCGTTTTTTTGTAAGTAACCTTGTGCGAAAAGAATTCCAAAAAATGGTCCAAATCCATTCAAATTTTTGTATATTAAAATACAATTTTTCATCTGCTTTCATTAAGAATTATTAAATATTGCAAAAATGTTTTCCTACGACATCGTTTCCAAAATAGAGCGTTATAGGAGCACTAGCGGTTCTTTGGGTCACACAACCACAAATCATTGTATCAAATTGCGTTCATGATCACATATATATAAAAATAAGTATAGGACAGACAGACAGACAGACGGATAAATTTTAGAAAACCGATTCTAAATCGATTGATATAATGAAAAATGGATCTACGTTAAGCTCTTCTTGAAGTTACAAACGTCCACATAAACGTAATAAACCCTTACCACTTACAGTGTTGAGTACGAGAAAACCTAAACACGTTTATAGATACAAATCAAAAACTTCTTTGGATGCTGCTAAGTTAAGCGAAACAAATTAAAAACATTTTACGTTTTATAGTCACTCGGACCAGGAGATTGATTAAAAAAAAAAAAAACTTTCACAAAATTTATCAAATGATTGATTGCAATTAAAGAACACTAAGATCAGTAAGAACAGACAGACGATAGTGTCGTTGATATTGTAAATCATTGTAATGTTCTTTTACAAACCAATTATTTATATTTGATTTCTGCTGTTGCTTTATCTGAGAGATGTTCTTCTAACAAATTCGTTTGTTTGCGTTTATTTTTGCTTTTACGTCTGCTTTTGCTTTTTCAAACACTTTAGCGTTTCTCTTATTAAGTTCGACTGTTTTTTTTTTTTTCTCTATTAATTTATTTATTATACTTTTAAGTAGTATTTTATTTTTAATTGTCTTAAAGTACTGGTGAAATACAATTCAAGAGATTATCGATTCAAACGAATTTTTTCTTTTTTTTTTTTTTTTTTTTTTTTTCTTAAATCTCAAATTAGCTCTGTTCTGGTTTGTTGTGATTATAACTCGGCGCGTTTCGCTTTAAAGACAAACTAAACAAAAATCAATATGTACAGAATATATGTTTTTTTTTTCTTTGATATATTTCGTTTATATATATAAATATATATATAAAAAACCACATATATTGATAATGGGTTTTGTTCGGCACCCAAAATATTTGTGCACATATACAGTGAGTGTCTACCGAACCTTTAAACCACAATAACAAATAAATAAATAAATACACATTTGTACATTTATGCGCTAGCAATACCAGAAATTGAGTTTTATTTTCATAATCAAAACATTTGCACACATTTTTAATTATAATTAATTTAGTTATCAATTTGTTTCGATAGAGACTGAAACTAAAGCTTATAATAGTCCTTCCTAAGCGCATGAATTTATTTAAAAAAAAAAAAGAAGCAAAACGAAAAAGAACAAAAAACAATTTATTGCTTTCAAAAAAAAAAAAAAAAAATTGAATGGATTTAGTGGCAATGGTGAGTTTTCTCAAAACATATGTGTATATATTTACATGTTTTTTTTTATTTGAATTTTTCTCTTTTTAACGAACCTCTGAAAAGTCTTCGCAATTATTTAATTCAAATCAATTATAAATATTTAATACAACTCAACCTTCCATTATCCGTAAGTCACAGCAATGTAGAAAGATGTCAACATATATCCCACATATCTAGATATTTTAATATGCTCCTCTCATGTGCTACTAGCAAAATCATATTCAATTCGCTTTACAAATGATGATGATCGTCAGATGGATTTGATAATTTATTTGTTGTTTATTTATCTCGTTGATGTTGTTGATGTTGATGTTTTTTTTTTTCTGTTCTTTTATTACAAAAGATGAACCGGATTTTTTTTTCAATTTTTTTTCAATTTTTTTTCATTTCTCGATTTTTATTTATTGGGTACATTGGTATGAATGTGTTTATTTAGGATTAGATTCGTATGCGTTACAATATATCTTTTGCTGTTTCTTATGTCAGTGTTGCTTATTATTATTATTATTATTATTATTATTATTATTATTATCAACAACCAACGATGTCGTCAAATAATTTATAATAGTTGAAGTGCACTGCAAATCAACGGACCAATCCAAATGGAAATCATTTCAGTTGATTATGTTTGAATAAATGATTGTTTCGAGATAGCTATGAATAAAATATTTTTTTTAAGATTTTTCTAAATTGATTATTTCCTTATTTCTTTCAAACGATTCAGTCTACAGGAATGTATTTTTTTTTTCTTTTTCAATTTAATCTAATCTAAACTTTGCCCTTATGATTAGTAAATCACAGACACACGTATAGATATCATGAACCAGAAATTGCTTTAAGACTTTTTTTAAAGCATTACTGGACTAGAATTATTTTTAGTTTTTCTCTAACTCTTTTTTTTTTTCTCTTAACTTAATATTAATTCGTTTCAGTTTAAAAGAAAAATGACTTTCAGCTTTAGAAAAGGACTATCGAGTATAAATATTGCAGAAATTTCAAAAAAAAAAAACTCATAAAATTATTTTCTCAAAATTCAGTCTTATTGCTCTGTTATTTTTTTTTTTTGTTTATTATATGTCTGTTTTTTTGTTTTTTTTCCTTTAATTTGGAATTACACTTATTTGGACGCCGGCCTATAACTAAATTGAAATTTTCGAACTTTAAGTGAATTTTTTCATCTTCGTCGTTCGTCGTTCATCGTATATCGTTTTATTCTATGACACCCACTCAGAACTATTAGTATAAATGCAAATTAAGCATAACACCATATTCATCATCATTTAAGATCGACTGCTAAAAACTGAGTGACAAACTAGATGACTGACTGGATGGCATTGTGCTTAGTTTGCTAATTGAAATGTTAAATTTCCGTTCAAGCTTGTAATTGACTTTCAAAAATCATAACGCCTACACATCGAAGATATATACATACATTCATTCACACATACATACATACATACATAAATATATATATATATATAGAAATATCCATATACCCATTTATATATATATATATATATGTATGTATATATGTATATATGTATGTATATATTTATATATGTATGTATATATGTATATTTGTATGTATATATGTATATTTGTACTTGTAAACAACAGCTAAAGTTATCGCACTATCGAAATTATCTAAATATCTTAAAATGTTAACCAGAAATAATATATTTTTACATAATTTCTATGTTTGTCTGTATATATGTTCTTTTATATATGCCTTTAAGATATAGAAACACTGAAAACAAGTACCATATGCATGGTAAGTGAGCGCATTACAAGTTCACATAAAATTGAGGACTGTATGATAAATTGTCAAAACTTGAAGAATTACGTATAAGTACAAAAATTTTCTCACTATCCTTCCTAGCTAAGTAGACTGAGCCGTATGACTGCTTGCTAGACTCTCTACTGTAACCATAATGTCAAAATTGATGAAGACGTTTTCGACATTTTCACGCCGTTCATTTATTTCACATTCTGTAAGCGAGTGAGTTTATGTGTGTGTGCGTGTGTATGTGTGTGTGTGTGTGCGTAATAGTGTAAGTTCAAATGCCCTGTCCTCCTCAAGAAAACAAATCATTGAAGAACTTCAGGCAACATGAAAAATCTAGTTCTACTACTACATATATATATACTACATATATATATATATATATATATATATATATACATATATATATATCTATAATGTAAAGTCTTTTTTTATGCGATTTTGAAGTTATGCGGTTTCTGTTTCATTTTAAAACTTTTTTAGCACCAACACACTAGAAGAGATCTAGAAAATTCGCAGCTTCTAAATTGACAAGAACTCGTAAAAAAAGAAATAATAATAATAATAATAATAATAACAGACCGCACGGCCATATGATACTACTGGCAACACCTACAATGACCAACAAGAGTTAGATTTTTACCATTCCAAGTATTTTTTTGTGTTTACATGAAACTTATCAATAACAAGTTGTGATTAATTCAACTTTAGCTTCATAGTAAAGGAAATGCTTTGAAAGCAAATTTTATGTAAATTTCGTTTAATCGTACTTTTTCATTAAAGCATAATCGTTTGTTTTAAATTTATTTTCTGATAATAAAAATTTAATTGATATGAGGTTTTGAAAATGAGTAGAAAATTATTTCCGAAAAAGGCAAACCGTAATCTATTTCAATATAAATTAAAGCAACAAAAACAAAGTTAAACTCAAATTAGGCCAAATTTCGTACTACCCGCCAAAATTGAAAACAGATTCGTCCGTTTGTTTCACTGTACATCATCATTCCATAACAGACATCATAGCATATATATATCGTATAAAGCACTGCATAAATCTTATGTAATAATTTTTTCAATTTTTTTTTTTATTTTATTTTTATATCATTTTTATTTATTTAATTATTTTTCTTTTTTTGTTTTAATTTGTAATTATACACTACGGCACCAAGAAAGTTATATCAATTTAGAAACATTGTCTTAAGGTATAATTTTATATCAACCACAAGTTATGGCAACAGCTCGCATCATTCTGCTGCAAGTAAACATTTTTCACATCCGTAGCATCCATTTGAGAACAAAACCCGAACTTACTTAACATAATGATCAAATCAATTGTTGCTTTTCACAAAAGATCTTTTGTCTAATTTGTCTTAATCTTTTCATTTAATAATTGGATCAAATTGATTCTAACCTAATGAGAATGATAACAACAAATTTGTTTATTCATTAGATAAAGATCCCAATTATAGATCAATAGATCAGCAGCAAGTAGATAGTCAAATCATATCTATAATGTTTTTCATATTTAAATTAATTCAGAACATTCAGAATGTACGTAGAGTGCCTGATGCGCATGCATTCACTGTGTAAAAAATATATCGTATATCGTAATGTGTACAATGAAGAAACTATTATTATTATTATTATTATTATATTTTCTAGTCCAATGAAATTAATTCTTAGATTGAGCACTAGCATTATAGGCTATCGGCTCTTTTTTCAGAAAACTTATGTTAAATAGTAAGCTTAGTAGATTTAATAAAGTTATATATTAAATTAAATTGATGTTATGCTCGGTAGCTGATTTCAGGATGTCCATGGGATTGGATGATCCGAATACGATTAATGAAGAAATTAAAAATGGCATTTAACTAGACTTTCGAATGGAATTTACAAACGAAATATTTCTAAGTAAAATTTGAAAATTTTTTATGCGAAGAACTCTTCATTTCCAAAGCAAGTACAGTACTTTTTAAATATTTTCATAAGGACCTATGAACCGCATAAAACAAAACCTTACTGTTAATATATATGTAAATATACATATATATATATATATTTGGCGCAAATGCCAATACATGTGAGGCACATATGTTAATTTGAAATGATTGAGTGCTTTATGTGTTTACAGCAATTTAAACTAGATATCGAACTCTTTAATTTGGATGTTTTTCGGTTCTTTTTTTTTTTTCTTCGAAAAATATGATTAAGGCGAGTTTCTCTTCACTGCTTTCTGTTGGTCTCAATGATGATGATGATGATGATGACGATGATGATAATGATACACATATATATATATATATGCTCGTCTATCGTGTAGTACTTTCTATAATTTATAGTCATTGATTTTCTTTAAAATGCGGTAGATATTAAAGAAATGTTGCATGTCATGTAACAAATGTCGTTTGTATGTTTTACTCTCTAAGTTGTCGTAATGAAAATTTTATATAATTGAGTTGTGTGTGAATTAAATTTCGATTTATTCCATTAAACTTTTGTAAAATACATAATTACTCATCATTCATTGCATTCATACACAGATGTATGTACGTACAGCACACTTATTGCATTGTGAATGGTTAAATCAAAAAACAAAAAAAAAAAAAAACATTTGACTCACCAACATAGCAAAATTGTCCGAAAAATTTTCCTTAAAATTATCGAAGAAGAGTACTAAAGCAGATAAATTTCAAGAGATATAATCGATCGATTTTGCGTTGAATCTCTTGAAATTTAAATAGATTTAATATTTTCATCTTGTGGATTAGGCGATGAAACGACAGAATATATTAAAACCGTATGATACTGCTGATATATATAAGACGACCGGTCAACAAAGCCATAATAAAGTCTGCGATTAGTTTAGATTGTTTATTATTTCTTTTTCTTTTTAAATTGAATTTTAGTTTCTAGTTTTCAATTTTTTTTTTTGTTTTTGTCTTTGTTTTATTCTGATTAACGTAAGCCTCAATGGTTTCTCGTTTTTTTTTTTGTGTTTGTTTCTTTTTGGAAGTTCGATATAACTGCGAAAGATCTGTTTGTATCAGATGTAAAGAGTTATGAACAGATTGAGAAAAAAGCCCTTTTTTTTATATAAAATACTACCAGTTACTAGCTAGACATTCTTCCAACTTCAGTTGTTTCTGGCAAATTATCGAAAGAAATCACTTTTTAGGAGCGTTTATAATCATTCAAGCGCTGCTTGAACAGACAACACGTCATCGATTGAAACAGGTGCTAACCCAGGTGAGAAGGAGGATGTCTGCTGAATATCGAGTTCAATGCTGTTAACGTTGTATTGTAGTTGTATTTGACAATATTAGAGTGAGCTTCGTCATCTTGAAATAAGAATCCGTTACGCCTTTCGATATATTGCAAGCTATAGCATAAATTGCTTAGAGCAACTTGCAACACAAAGCATTTAGTTAACTTCTACAAATGTGTGTGCCAAAGACTCCTCACGGGGTTCACTCTCTTTTGTTGTAGTGAGTTCTTTGCAAATTAAGTCGTGATTTTTTTGCGCTTTCAATAATCGATATCGTAGCCATATTTCATGTCTTGCCACGATCCTGAACCAAACCCGATTTATTAAAAACTTCCGCAAAATTATGTTAAGTACACGCAAGCTTGGCACCTTCTTAAAAAAAACTTAGGGATAATACTTTTATAGAGAGAAGTCGGACTATGACCAATATTCACTTAGAAAACATGAATACGATCTCTTGGAACAGCCGGTAACGACTTCTTTAAAACGTTCTCTGTTGCTGAGTCGCTGAACTTAAAAGAAGAAGAAGAAGAAGAAGAAGAAAAATATATGACTTCTCCTTCTCTACTTTCGTATGGTTCTCTACTTTCGTTCATTAATATGTTTTTTTAGTATTAACTGTGTATACCGGTTATTAACACACAAAGACAAACGCACACACAACTTTTGGAAATGTGTTGATATGTGTGCACAATGAATTAATTGTTGTGAATCACGTCAGGTTTTAAAATCTCATTTATATGAAATTAAAGTTCTTTTACGGCTAGAGTCGTCAAAGTTCAGACATCGGAAATAGATGAATTTTATTGAGAAAAGTTGCAGCTGACAAAATTGAAATTGAAGTTCGTTCAGATAGATTATCGTCGTCATTATCATCATCATCCTCATCACTATCATTAAAACCGATTATTGGGAGAACAAGACGAAAAGTAAAGTGAACAACATGCGTACTCAATAAATCGTGCTTTCTTTCCTAAGCCAATAATAATCATTATATTGTCAATGATTTCCTCTCGGATTTTTTTTTTTTTTTTTATTAAATAAAAGTCGTTCTACAGAATTACTTGTGTATTTTGTAATCACTATTCTACAACGAATGTAATACCGCTCTTTAAATCTTTTGTAATAGCATTTCAATGATCTAATAGTGCTGTGCGCATTGACATTATCTTCTGTTCACTGTTTTGTGATTGAAGTGAATTTTTCCAGCGATCATTTTGTGATCCATACGAAGCCTTTTGTTTTTATTTATTTATTTTTTTTTTTTAATTTTTTAAATCCTCAACTGCTTAATTATTACAAAATTGATTTTTAATTTTTCTTCTTTTTTTTTGATTTCAATATTTAAGAAGAAATATTTTTCCGCAAGATTAAATTTTTCGTGTAGACTTTTTTACTGATTTTTATGGCCTAGAGTTAGAAATTTCATTAAAATCGATTTATAATTAAATCTTTATTTTTACTACTTGCGGCTGCAGTTAATCTTCAAAATCATCATCAAACACAGCAACCAAGCTGTCTGACTGTTATGCTGGAACTTGTTAATATGCGTTTGCTTGTGAATCTTAAGAAGTATTGATGTCGGTTAATATGTATTTATATTAGTTTCTCTTGCTTTCGCGTCTCAGTTTACTGGAAATGTAACGGAAACGATGGTAGCATTTAATACACACTGCAGTGTACCGTTATTAAATAAGCTCAGTTCTATTTTTTTCGTTTCTGCTTTTTGTTTCGCTTTTTTTTTTTTTTTTTTTTTTTTTTCCCTTTTTTTTTTTTTTTTTTTTTTGCTGCCTTCTCCTTTATCCATAAAATTTACCCTCGTAGAGCATCGAATAGAAACATAAAGAATAGCATAAAAATTAAATGTCATGATACGCAAAAAAGAGAGAGAAAATAAACTTATCCGTCCGACCAGACATTAGTTCATTTCAATGACGATTAAGCATAACCACCAATTAATTAGTTTGTGATATTGAGACAAAGCACTACATCACCTCCACCATCTTAAAGTGAATTGACATTTCTCTCTCTTTGACAACAACACAAACAACAAGATAATAAAGAATACAAAGAAAAAGGCAAAAATTGACAAAAACTCATTGAAAATTACTCGCACCAAAAAGAAATTTTGATTTACCAAAAGCACATTCAAGTAGTACTCGAAAGTAAGTAAGAAACTTATATACACAACTGAGGACGTATCGTTAATATCCACCACCTTAAGTCAACGCATTATAAATTATTTTATAAAATTTTTTGTTAAATATGGACGTACCGGTTAGACGGTCGATACCATTTTCACACTATTCTTATCAGTTGGACTGAAGAAATATTTGCATCAAATGTCAAATCAATATCTCTTATAGTTTGAAAGTTATAGCGTTTTTTTCTATTATCTGCCTGCCTTTAAGTGAATCTTATTGATCCTTTCGATAAAATTTTAGGCGATCTTTGCAAATTAATTTTGAACAAGTCTGAAACTAACATATGCTGTAGATTGTAGATTACAATTACAGTTACAATTACATTGCCTATTGTGGACCTGTTAGTAGTCGGATCTAGATTCGTTTCTAGATTCTCTCTGGTTTTCTGGCCATTAAGTAAAAGTATATGCGCCAGGTTATAGAAACAAAAGAAACATTTCAATAACAATTGCCAAGTGCTGGAATTTACGTCGATTCGCAAATTTACACAAGGCATGCACTTAACAAATACAATATATTAGCGTACATACTATAATATACTATATACTTTATATTATATATTATATATTATGTATTATATATTAGATTTTATATATTATATATTAGATATTAAATATTATATATTATGTATTATGTATTATATATTAGATTTTATATATTATATATTAGATATTAAATATTATATATTATATATTAGATATTAGATATTACATATTAGATATTATATATTAGATATTATATATTAGATATTATATATTAGATATTAAATATTATATATTATATATTATATATTAGATATTATGTATCATATATTAGATAATAGATATTATATATTAGATATTGTATACTACATATTAGATATTATATATTAGATATTATGTATTATATATTATATACTAGATAATAGATATTAGATATTAGATATTATATATTTTATGTTAGATATTATATATTAGATATTATATATTAGGTATTATGTATTATGTACTTTGTATTACATTGTCACGAAACTGGCTTTTGTATTTTTCCTTCAGACATATATTCCATACCGCTAGATCGCGACAAGCGTAGATTTTTTATTTAAAATTTCTTTCTTTCTTTATTTACGAAGCAATATTTACCATCTCAAGGATTTTTACAATTTATTAAAAGGAACTATTTCTTTATCGCTGAGCTGCTTCTCGAATATTTTTAATCCATTGACTTGCTTCAAGAAAATCGTATGCTTACAAACCTTACGAATATCACAAACGCTACGTCCCTTTCTGCTATGCCTGCTAATACCTTGCTGGTGGATTTATCGGCGTAGTTTCATTAATCAGTTACCTGGTAGATTTCGCGGAAATTCTTTGTCAATTTTTGTTTTCATTGACAGCTGCAAATGTAGCTTTTTGTGACCACGATAGGTAGTACATTAAAAGCAACTTCTTCTTTCATAGACTTTTTCAAATTTGTTGCAGATATATTTTAGTTTGTGATTTTCGCAACAATATACTATATATATTATTTATCACATATTGGTATAAATTTATATTTGCATATATGTATATATTTTTTTCTTTTAAGCCGCAATCTTCAATTTTTTACTTTTCTAATTCACGCTGAAGCACTTCGGAGAACAGTTAGTTACCTTTCTTTATTATCAAAGAAATTTCAATTCAATTCAATATCAATTCTTTGTTCTTAGTCTTCTCTCTTTTTATCATTCTCAACCTCATTCGTACACCATAAGCATTATTTAAGGCTGTGCCCGTTCCTGTAGTTTTATCTTTGCTTTTTCTATGTTATTTATGCTACATTAACTGTCAGTCCATAAGTCCATAACCCATAACTCATCATCATCATCATCATCATCATCATCATCATCATTATCATCATCATAACCAACATAGAAGCAATGAATCAATGCATTCTCAGCCGAAATTAGAATCATTTAAACTTATTGCAAAATACTGTTGGATTTTTATTTATCCTTTTACTACAATCATACAGTCTCGCGTTATTAGAAAGTTTTCTGAATTTTATGCATATGTAAATGATTTTTAAGTTGTTCCTTCGTTTTGTGTTTTTTTTTGTTTTGTTTATTTTTTTATTGTAATAAACACACTTCGTTGAAACGAGTCGAAAACCATCAAGGAAGGCTACTTACGGAACAGTCAACAATGTAAAATAAAAACAGCTAAAACAATAACGCAGCTTAACGTAAAATCAAGGATTACATTGTGTTTTGTATGGTTTGTGAAGAAGCATATCGTACAAGTGTTCGTGTTGGGAGGAAGTCTAGAGAATATGACTTTTGTTTTTATTTATTTATTTTTATTTTTTATTATTTATTATTTTTTTTTTTTTACATATCAAAGCTTAATATAAATGAAGGCTACTGTCTGTTGTTGTTGTTGTTATTATTATTATTGCTTTGCTGTTATTGTTGCCATTTTACTAAACAAAAATATAACAAAAATCTATATTTTGAAATTGAAGTGGTCGGTTTGACGGAGTGAATACAGAGTTAGAGAAATGAAGAATAATTTTATTTGTATGAGTTGGAGATGAGAAGGCCGAAAAAAGTTCGACTTACAAAAGAATCATCATTGAATGGCAAAGACCAAGAGGAAGGAAGGATATCCATTAGAAATGGCAACGAGACTTATCGAGGGTCTCAATGAGTTATATGTGCTCATCGGTTTGTGTGTGTTTGAGTGTGTGTGTGTGTGTGTGTGTGTGTATATATGCATACGTTATGATTTTTGTGAGTTTAAAATTAAAATGCCAAGGTACACTTGAACACACATAAAGGTTTTATTAAACCCAAAGATATCACCACATTGTCTAGCATTTCGTGCGCTCACACATGCACATAAATCCATACACATCTCGTCATATATATGTAAATATAAAATATAGAAAAAAAGGACAATTGTGATGTGTTACTTTTAAATACATACATATATACATATACATATATATATATATATATATATATATATATATATATTAAGAAAAGAAGAGAAAGAGTGGGTAGGTAACCAGTAAAAATATTGTAATAATGTTGAGAAAAAAGTGGCAAAAACGAATCTCTTACGCTCTTATTACTCGACATATCCTTACTCATAAATTATTGTCTAGACTATGATTTTAACGTTTTTGATTATGATTTCGAAAGGTTTTTGGGGTTTTTTATAAATACATACCCCATCCTGCCGATATAACTGGAAAACAAACAAACATACGCGCGGTATCATATCAATGATGGACTGATGGTAAATGCTAAACCCTTACTGGAAAAAAAAAATAATAATAATAATAAAAAAAATGAAACAACCGACAGAAAAAGGATTAGGGCATAAAAGAACTTGGAGACTAGTAATATGAAAAAAGAATGACAAAATGTATTAAAGGAGTTAAGGAGTAAGCCAATTTTTATTTATAAACAAATATAAGTGAATGTCATACTTTACTTTATTCATCATCACTACGAGCGTCATCATTAGTCGCTAGCGATATGAGAAAAAAGAAGAGTCTGAGCGAGTCCGAGTTTAACGAATTAGAAAATATGAAAAATGTCTATTTTTGTGTTGGCCATTTGACTGGACTCTTTTTTTATTTTATTTAATTTTTTTTTTTTTTTATTTATTAATAAAGGTTTGATTAAAAAGGACTTTTACCTTTCATGAAAAAAAAAAAAAAAAAAACGAAAGAAACAGAATGTGGAGAGCAATTAAAGAATTTGTTTGATAACATCAAATAAACAAAAATATAAAAATTCGTTTGATTAAATTCATCTTTACCACGCGGCAAGTCCATTCCATTGCCAAGACTCTTCAGCATTTCATACATTTGACAATTTGAAGTACAAGTTGAAAATGTTTTAAATTTGAAGAATTCAAAGGAGATAGAAAACTCGCTCTGTATCCTAAAACTATTTTCTACACATTCACACATCTACATGCATGTACACGTAGATAAATATACATGTATAGATACATATCTATATTTGCATGTATTGTATATACGTACATGTGTGAGTATGTGTGCTTTGTTATTGTTACTGTAAATACTCTTAGGAATTATATGGTTGTTATTTGCTTAAAAAAATTCATGAAATAATAAGCAAACATTGTTAAAATATTTTTTCTCTGGTACAAATTTTACGACAAATACACAAAGCACTTGTACGTACGTACATACCTTTTGATGCATGCATATATTAGTCGATGAAATTATTCTTTCGGATTTTTTTTTTTTACGTTATTACGACCGGCAAGTATGCTGCGCTTGACGATTCGTACAAATACGATTTGTTTCTTCTAACAATTAAAAAAGAGAACATATTAGCATTTAGCCGTACATAACCTATATTTGTATAGCTTATCGAACGTTGTACTTATTCAAGAATCGGTCTTTGTCGAGAGAAAAGTTCGCTTCTTGTTTACTTTTCGGTTATATATATATATATATGTGTGTGTGTGTGTGTGTGTGTGTATGTATGTATTTTTTTTATTTTGTTCTTTGTTTGGTAGACAATTGTCATCTAGGGTATCAGCTATTGTTTGTTTGTTGTTTGTAACAAATACTCATGTATTAGAATAGAAGCAAGTAAGTAGCATCACTTGAGTTGCATTGAGTGGCACTGCAACTAATACCTCCAGGGGGCACTTAATACAGTAGCAGCAAGAATCTAACATGGTTCGAATAAATTACACACACATACGCATTTAGCTTTGAACGAACACATAATGCAAAACAAAGACATAAAGTTCTAAAAACACGTTTTGATTTCATATCTAACAAACACTTAACTAAAAGAATTTTTTTTTTCTTTAGTATATTAATAATTTATTTCGTTGATTTATTTATAATTTATTCAATTTTTTTTTTCGTCTTCTCATAGTCCCTTTTCTTTGCTTCGACTTCTTTCCACCTCCCAACAACGCAAATAATATATTTATTAAATAGCAAAAAAAAAACCCTTTTTTTAATTTATTGTAAATCTGCAATTCATATGAGCGTAAAAATATAATAAAACCAAAAACTGGACATTGGCATTTCGCAAATTATGAAATCTTTGAGAATGGTCGGTCAATGTCGACGGTCCGTGTTGTTTATTAAAAAACAAAAGTGAAAAAAAAAGAAACAAATGAAAGATATATTTCGTATAACCAACAAAACAAAATCGAACACAAAAGCTATATTGTACTTGCTGATGTGGCATGAGTTACCGAAAAAACATATACAAAATGCAAAAACAACCCTCTTCAAATAAGGCGAAACTGCTAAAGCTTCAGTTCAGACAAATACGAAAACTGATTTGTAATTAACAAAATTGCCAAGCAGCCGCTCAAACTCATCACATGTAACTCACACTTACATCAAAGCCACTTTACGACGTACAATCGATTGGCAAACAAAACATTCAGAAACCACGCTTTAACGTATGAAACTCTTACAAAAAGCTAAAGTAAAATTCCTTCTTCTACCTCCTGGACATGCACGCATATGTATACACACACATACACACACTCACACATTTATATATACATATGTATATGTATATAAATCCACGTATGTATAAATAAAATGTGCGTGTACCGAACCAACAATACAATAAGTAATTAAACTGTTCGTACACACACACGCACACACAAACACACGCGTAGTAACTGCATTCATTATCAACACAAGCAAAAGGAATGACAGCAAAAGCAACAACATTTATATCTGTAAAAAATCTCTTCATTACTTTTTATATAAGCATAGCAAACATAGCATACTTTTGGGTGCTTAGCAAGAATACTTATATAGGGCATACTTTTTTGTCAAAGGAATTAGAATTCATTCGTGCAGAAAAATTTTAAATATACATATACAACTTTTAAAATACGCATACACACACACACATACAAATACACACACAAACATATACATACACAAACGTAAACGTACGGAAAGAGCTAATACAAGAAAAGGGTTAAAAATATTGTATGAAAAATTATTTTTGCTTGCATGAACAGAGAGAGAGAAAATGTAAGAAAGAACGAAAGAAGAAAAGAAGTGTTGTATATGTACGTTATGTGGTGGTGTTTAAGGATGCGTCTCGTTAAAAAAAAAAAAGACAAAAGCCTCTGTGACAATATCATTGATTTCTGATTGTTCAAGTGTTCTGTGAAGTACATATTCTACTGCATACTCATATGTAAATTATTTAATGTGTGCCTGGATGATGGGTGCTTTAGAATTTTACCCATTTGTAAATAAATAAGCCTAAAAGCTTTTTTAAGAATCAACTCATTTTGTAGCGAGTGTCAGTTTTCCTAAATTATTTGGGGTTGAATTTAAGTTTTCTTTAATTAAGTTATGCGCAGTTTGCCTGTTGAGTGAGATATACTGCAAATAAGGTACAGTTGCTTTTTAAGAAATTGCACGCATTAAAAGTAGACTTTAATTAAACAACTTTCAAGAACCGGAGCGACTTCTCTCCCTTCCTTTACTTGGCAAACACGTTTTCCTTTTTTTCAATTTTTTATTTTCATTAAGCTTATCTATCATAACCTAACAAAAATATATTTTAAATAAATTATATTTGCAAGTATTTCCGTCATTTTATCCTAACTTAGATGTGATATTAATCAAGCAAAATCTTATTTGCTAAAATAACTTTCAACTTTTATTTCAATCTGATGATAATTCCAGAAATATTCGCAACATTTTTTACAATAGTTCAGGTTTCTTTACATTAAAATTGTATTTTCTTTTTCAATTTTTGTTGTTGTTGTTTCACTCCATCCATCGGTAGAATGAAAACACAACAATCTGCCAAAGAACGAAACCTTCATTCGATGATTGCCTTCTTGCGTTCGATGGTGAGATAGATGAAAAACAAAGAAAGATCCCTTAATTCATTCATATTTGAAATCATAATACAAAACTCATTGATTGTTTGATTATTTCTTGGCTTTAGGACAACAGTTGAGAGTGTGTTGACGACAGCTAAGAAAAAGTTTTATAATTAAAAATTGAAGGAAAGGGTTTTTGAAACAACATTCGTCATCAGTCTACAAGATAGATTGTCAGTCAATATCTAATTAGAACGCTTTTGTTTTGCTTTATTTCACTTCAAAAGGAAAAAATCTATGCAAAACCTATAATCATGTTACAGTAAAGGATTTCAAAAATCGTATATAGTTCGCTACTGTACGATTTATTCATTCATGTATATACACATATATGGTAGATATATACAAAGAAGAATTTTATTCAATTAATTAGACGAAGAAGTTTGCACCCCTTTTTAGGAAAATGCTTTCCTTTCCTCAAGTATTTAGTTATGAATAAACACATATCTTATCATATATCGACCACTGGGGGATACGTAGTACACACATGGAATCATAGATAAAAACATACAAAAACTTATTTAATACCTGATAAGGTTACGTTCTTAATCAACCAGTTCATCCCGCCAGATATTCTGAATCAGATTGACAAACGAACAGACAGTCGGTCCAACGAATACCTTTACCTAACTTTCAACTAAAACTGTTTATACGAAAGCATTCACCATTCGTTTACTTATATGAATCAGTTTAAACTGGCAACCATAATTTCAAGAGACAAGCAGATAGAGAAACTTACGAATAGATTAATAGCTGAAGAGATACGTCTGTGATGGAATTTGTGCAGTTTATGATGATAGAAGGCCTTATAATAAAACTGGTAACCGACGAGATATGTATCGGCTTGTTTGTCGAATCACTGGTTCACGGAATATATTACATAAATTAACCTCCAGGAGTTCGTGACGTTTTTTTTGTTGACATTTTATATGAAGAAATCTTATTAAATCAATTATATGCTATTTTCTGGTAAAATCATTATGCCCTGAGTTTAGAAGTGGTGGGATATCTGAACGAAGAACTCAGCCAAGTGGGTTTCTTTCAGACTTCCTTTATTTTTTTTTATGAATTTCGTCGACTTTCTCAACAGTTACTCGACTACAGTATCGTTATTTTCAAAGAGCAAAACGAGAAAACCATTTGGGTGCTGCTTATTTTGAAGAATCATTTACACCATAAACGCCACGATTTTTTTATGAATTCTTCCAAAGATTTCACCTAATTTTCGAAATGTTTTCTTTTTAAATTGTCTATGATATGTCACCATTCAAACACCCTATAATAAGACTTGATAAGGTTAAGATTGGTAAAGTTAGGCGGTTTTTTGCAAAAATGCCACGAACTTTTTCCTTAACCTATCATAAATAAATATGCATACGTATGTAAGTTATATTCAAAATTCGAAAAGCTACAATTTTACAGCGCAGGAAACACATTATAGCACACTGTTTCGATTATCATAAATCGAATACAAAAACGTACCGTAGAACAATGAGTTGTGTCCTGCTGCATTCAAATAAATATGTATGATATATGTATCTAAAGGCAAACCATTAAAAAATTAACATAACTCTCTATAACAAATACATACATATTGTTATATAAGTGTATGTATGTATGTAGACGAAAGCTGATTTTGATGACATTTTCATTTTGTGTTAACATTTGCAATAAATGTAAGCGCTTCAAAATTTGCGTGTGCGTGTGTGTACGCGTGTGTAAACCCGCGTATGTATTTAAAAAAAAAAAAACAAAATTTGCATGAGTAACTTATGGGACAAAGACACGCGAAATGATTGTTTATTGATTGTTTTTACTTTCGAACATTTAACGGTTTATTTCATAAACTAATAAGCACAAGTTTTTTGCTATTTTTGTCTCTGTCTCTCTCTCTCCCTCTCTCACTCTCTGTTTACGTATCTTCTTCTCGCTCTCTCTCTCTCTCTCTCCTTCTCTCTCCCTCTCCCTCTCCCTCTCCCTCTCCCTCTCTCTCTCTGTTTACGTATCTTCTTCTCGCTCTCTCTCTCTCTCTCCTTCTCTCTCCCTCTCCCTCTCCCTCTCCCTCTCACTCACTCTCTCACTCTCTCTCTCTCTCTGTCTCTCTCTCTTCACCTCCCTATGTCTGTGTCTATCAGTCTGTCTATGTCTAATTCGTTCTGTGGTTTAGTAACAAAGTTTTATATAACATTTCAGGTGTTATTACATCAGAGTATGTTTTATTATGAAATAACTGAACAAACAATAGACAAAAGCTTGCAACAAATAACAATAACAATAACAACAACGACCGAAACTACAATCTTTTTATAACAAAATTGAATCTATAGCTTACATGTCATTAAATATGGGGAATGTAGATATTTATATATGTTATATAGACATGTGCGTGTGTGTGTGTGCATTTAAGTTAGTAAGAAAAATAATAAATTCTATCAATTTTCTTATGAAGTAAGAAGACTTTTTGAATTACAAAATTGCTGTGCTGTCTGTCCTTCTCTCTATATTCTTTTAATATAAGCAGAAGCTCATCAATATATGTTATGGAACAAAATATTTTTAATAAAATTAACATAAGGGTAAAAATCAACAACAATAACAATCACCCATGTTTATGATCATATTAAACTTATTACATGATTTCTTCTCATACGCATACAGAGGCATGCATGTATTGCAAACAAATACAAGACAAGACAATATTAAGAAAACCGTGATTTTATTATTGTGTTTTTGCGTCATACGTGTGTACGTGTATATGCATGAGTATGTTTACAATACGAATATAAGCGACTATGAGCTGAAAGGTGAACACAGGAAGTTTTTAAACAATTTTCGGAGTTTGTTGATGAAAATATGATAATTGGCAAATTTGACGAGGGAAATTTCTTGGGTGCAGTTATTAGACGAACTGAACTGTGAAAGAAATTTTTGGGGAGAGAAGCGGACGAATTATTTTATCGTAAAGAATTTTCGAATCAAAAAGTAAACTTTTAGACAAGAACAGAACGTATTACACAACGACACATGTGCATGTTTTAAATCTGCGTGCGTGCGTGCGTTTGTATATGTTTGAGTGAATACGGTTTGGTGGTATCGCAGAAAGACAAAGTTTTGTTCAGTAAATTTTTTAATGACAACACCAATCAGATAGACCCCCCACAAACGCTCAGACACACACACACACACACACACACACACACGCACACGCACACGCACATACACAAATATTTTCTACATGTAACCAACCAACCAAATAACCAACCTTCCTTCTGTTCATTTTATACTTGTGTATATGTATGTATGTTCAAGTGATTAAACTAAAAATTTTATAAAAAGTTTCGCGATCGTAGACAAAAAAACAAAGTATTTATGACTTAGAAAATATAATTATTTACTATTAAACACTAATCAATATTTTTTAACTTTCCATCTTTTGTTTTAGATTGAGGCCCTTTTCGAAGAAGTTAAGCGGTTAAGAGCAATAGAACAAACGCATTTGTTACAAATCCGCAGACTTGAAGAGCATTTAGAAGCTAAGCGTCAGCATATAATGCGCTTAGAGAGTCATTTAGACAAACAACAAAAACTTTATCCGTTAATCGAAGTGAATTCGCCTTCTGAGTCCGATTCGCAAATACTTCAAATGAAAAATGTTTCAAGCCAAAAGCAAATGGAAACGGATGACACCAAAGAAACTTGTCATACAGAAAAAATTGCTGAAATTCTCGACGACGATCAAAACGATGACGATGAATGCACCAAATTAACGGAGAATATAAGTGAAATCGATATCAAAAAGGAAACACAGTAAGTAAAGTGTTTGAAACGACGTTCTTTTTCTTCGAAACTGAACTTAAAACAGAAAAATTAAATTTATTCCTAAACATTTTTTTTTTCATTTTGAAATGCTGGCGGTTGCATTTACACAGGAGTCCATTAAGCTTAGACGCTATAAGCCAACAAAATGCGATTGCTGCCGCAGCCGCTGCAGCTGCAGCCTGCAATAACGATCCAAATAAATTCCAAGAATTATTAATGGAAAGAACCAAAGCATTGGTGGCTGCTGAGACCTTGAAGAGTTCTGACGGTAAGCTTATGGCCGTGCGTCTATTTTCGCCTTAATTTTTCTATTAATTTTTTTCTCGCGCTATTTTTACAATTATCGATAAACCAAAAGCGAAGTATTATTCATAGCTTATGGCTGTCGTTGTTGTTGACTTTATTGGTGTGGTTCAGTTTTCCTTTTAATAAATATCATAAATATTTGTTTATGAACACAAATACATGCACACTTTTATGCACACGCAAATGGGCTGGTATCAAAGTGGCGCGCGCCAGTACTTTCCTAACTTAACTTCTTAAAGAAATCTTATCTTAAAAAAAAAAGAATCAGAAAAACGCAAAGAACACAAAAGAAACAGAAGAAAAATGACTGCATGAGTATGTTACTTATCACATATCGCTGCTAATCGAAATTAAAATTGTTTATTACCATTGTTTGATGATTGGCAACAAATACATTTATCAGTTATTTTCTGTGTTGTTGTACATATTTCTATATACCATAATCGTTGCGTTGACTTGTTCATTTCCTTCAAACAAATAAACTATGAAACAAACAAAACAAACAAACATACAAACCCAAATTGGTGTTTTTGTACTCGTTTGCTTCACAGAAATCACAACCGATCGTATTATTCAAGATATAGCTAAGTCCGGTGACGACGTTGAGCAACATGTAGAAGCCACTAAAGTACCCAAAATCGAAGTAGATCTCGACGATGGCGCGAAAAATATTGAAAGCACCGGGAGCTTAACCAAACAGTTAGAATCCTTTACAAATGTGCCAAGATCGATGAAAGAAACGTGTTTATTAAAATCAAACGTCGAAAAGCCGTCTTCCACAGATAATGACGACCTGTCCTCAGCCAATTTTAAAGAGAACGTTGAACGTTTCGGTTCATTACTAGGGGAAGAATTAGTTAACTCTTATTGGAGAAGAAGTTTCGATATAACCCTTAATGCCAATGCATCGAAATCCCTATATACAAATGTTGCCAATATTACTCAACATCAACATCAACATCCACATCAGAATCAACATCATCATCAACCTCAGCATCAACAACAGAACATACTGTTGCAACAAGCCGTCCATCAGCATAATCAACTGCAGCAACAACAGCACCGAAGTCATCATCATCAGCATCAACAACAGCAACAGCAATTGCTAACACATCAACATCACCAATTGCAACAACAACAACAGCAGCAGCAACAACAGCCGCAGCAAGGGCACTCGTCCACTGCACTGCTTAGTCAATTAGTTAATTCCACTTTTGCACAACAAACCAGTACTCAAACGAATTCTTCCATTCTTCGTTCAACAGATACTTTACAGCATATGCCGCCAAACCATCAATTGCCACCTCATATTACCGATCATCACGATAAAATAGCCCTCAATCAACAAGATTCAATGTCAGCATCCAGCGCCAGTACACCGAACCTGCAAGATCAACGTTCTAACGATGAGCACGGCTTGTCGCTAAACGGTTCTCATAAGTCGCTAGACGACAACAATAGCAGCCTATGCGCTACGCCTACAAATCCTATTGGACCTCATCACCTCTCACACAGTTTCCTGCCCGGTCTACCATTCCAATTTCAAGATCGAGGTCATTTCCGTTTCGCCGATGAACTGCAACTGCCGCCTGGTACATCAATGGCTGGACGTCTAGGAGAATCCCTCATACCCAAAGGTGATCCCATGGAAGCTAAGTTACAAGAAATGCTTCGCTACAACATGGATAAATATGCAAATCAAGCCCTCGACACTTTGCATATCTCACGACGCGTCAGGGAACTGCTATCGGTTCACAATATCGGTCAACGCATATTTGCTAAATACATCTTAGGTTTGTCACAAGGCACCGTATCCGAGTTGCTGTCGAAACCGAAACCATGGGATAAGCTAACTGAAAAGGGACGCGACAGCTATCGTAAAATGCATGCCTGGTCGTGCGATGATAACGCTGTTATGCTGCTCAAATCGTTAATACCCAAGAAAGGTAAGCTATTAGTTCTTCGCTTATATAAATATTTTAATTTATTTCAATAGATTAGAATTTAGAGTTTTTCATATTTTCCTTAGAATAAAACAAAATTAAACTTTCGCAAATAGAATCGGATTCTTTGTACACATTCGAGAATATGATCGTAATAATAGATACAAAAAAAAAAACTCAATTGACGATATATTTTTAATAATAAGCAATAAGCACTAAAACTTAATGATATCAAATTTGCAAAAGGCGTAGTCCTCTTCTCGTTTCTTTTTATTTATTCTTCTGGATTTTTTTTTAAATAATATTTTCCTTTGCCAAGAGGCGTGAAATGCAATTTTAGGACTTGTAGAGGGAGCTCGCGGTTTTTCTTTTTTTTTTATTCTAATCGTAAAAATATTTTGCATCGTTTTAAAAAGTCCTTTGACCATACTGCCATCAACCATCAACCCAGTATCCTATCAACACATCACTCCGTCACCCCATCAGACAGCAATGCAACTCTCCATCTAGGCCCGCAACGACAAATGTTCCATTTGCACGCACTTATAAACACAACAATATTATGCATACAGGGAACCCATCCAATACATATATACACACATACACGTACACGTATGTTTACGGATAAAAATCAAATAAAACCCTCAGCGATAGGGAGAAGTATGAACGCAAACAAAGGGTTAATAATAAAAGTTAATATTTACTTTTTTATTTATGTATAATCGAAGTAATTTACATAGAAACAGACGAACACAATTAAAACTACTTCTGTCTAACGCAAAAAAAAAAAGAAAAAAAAAGAAAAAAAAATTCTTGAAAAAGGAGAGAAAGCAAAAAAGAAAGAAGCAGACAATATTCCATCCAATGAAATTGGATCAATTCGAAAATACTGAACCAATTAACATTAAAGTAATTAAAAATGTTAATATTACCGTTAATTAAAGAAACAAACGCGCAAATTTGTAAAAATTGATATCTGTCTACACGCCAGAAAAAAATTTCATTTACTCAATAATTAAATCAAACTTATACCAAACAAAACTAAACTAAACCGAGCAGAAAAAATGCCTTCACATACTGGCGATGGCCAAATTTTTTGTCTTTTTTCTTTTTCTTTTTTTGTTTTTTATTTTTTATTTTTTCTTTTTAAATATATATAAAACGAAACCAAAATAGCCCGCATGCATATCTAGTAGTCTGTCTTCTTGTTTCTTATATGTCTGTCGGTTCGGCTAACTATTATACTTATTGTACATTATTATGTTCTTCTTCTCTCTTTACTCGATATTATATAGAAATCAAAAATAATTTACAAAAAAAAAACTTGAAATTATACGAATCAACACAAAAACAATGATAGCAACAACAAACAAATATCTTGATGTCGATTTTTGGCAAACATCCAGTTTATAGATAATAACGTTACAACAACAATAACAGAAAACACAACACAACACAACACAACACAAGTACAACAAAAATGTCACAGATAAATTCGCATACAAATGCATGCATACACAAGTTGCATGCATACGATGCGATACAAGTTTGACACATACGTTGTTGCATTTACACTCAAAAATTCAAAATTTTCTTTAAGAAGAAGAAGAAGAAGAAATCATCTCATCATCAGCACCCATAAATACTTGTAGACATTTAAATACATGTCTGAGTCGTTTTTCATCAAACTGTCCTTTCATAAATAAAGAGTTTTAAGAAATTGACGGCCAAGTCATTAAAATGTTTACTACGTTCAATAAAAAATTGTTGTTTAGTATTCGCTCGTTCCATTGCTTTTTTTGTTTTTTTTTTTTTTTTTTGAATATAAAATCAATTTTCGTAAATATTCATACTTTTCGTTCAAAATTATGAAAGAAATGTTAAAATCATTCTGCGCCCCTTTTGCGAATAGAGTGACGCACAAAGAGGAGGAAGAGCAAGAGGAGAAACTTTGAGTTGTAATCTCTAACAATGCTTAACAAGACTTGCACAATTAAAAATTTCTACAATGGCAAGTGGTGGCATTTGGTTATAAAATAAAAGCAACGCCAGGGCGGAAGGGTTTATTATAAAACACTTTTTTTTTTCTCTTTTTTTTTTTTTTTTTTTTTTTTTTACAACAACTGTAACAGCTAACATTTTCCTTTAAAAAGGCAAAGATTTCTTGGTTGACCAACATAAATAAGGAATGAGATGATGAGAGAAGATGAGAGAAGGTGAGAGGATGAGACGCTGAGAGGCATTAAAACAACAGATCAAAATAGAAAATAAAAACACCGGCATGTGACGTTGTTTATTGTTATACTTTATGCCTTTATACCCACTTACCTCTCTATATAAAAATTTATATTACGAGCTTTATATTTTAACCTTCTCATTTTAAAGTATTTACAAAGGCTTACTTACACAAAACCGTGCATCAATATGTGTATGCATAGTGGTTTGAACTTTGGCAAACGACTAATGGTTCAGGGAAATGCTCGTCATTAAGAGAGCCAAAGAGATAGAGAGAGAGAGAAAGAGAAAGAGAAAGAGAGAGAGAGATCGTCAAACACGGGACATTTTTGTTATACATATGGTTTGATGGTTTTGGGATAAAAGGAGCAAATTTGCGTGTGTGTGTATGTGTGTGTGTATGTATATGTGTAAGTGTGTGTGCGTAGGTTTGCAAAAGATGTTAAATGCATGAAAGGGCATCCAAGTTAAAAGTGAAAGCTGCTAATAATTTGCTAATGGTAAAAACAAAGTAACATGTGTTGACCGCCTTTCGTTAGACCGGCGTTTCTTTTACTATGAAAATTACGAAAAAAAAAAAACAAAAAAAAAAAAGAAAGAAAAATCCACATATTTATGAAAATATAAAAGCGACTCTCGAAAGCAAAACTGTTCTTGCAATCTCCTAAAAATGAAACGAAGACACAACTTGATACAAACGAGTATCAAGCAAAATAAAGAAAACTCTAAAAAAGGAGTTAAATGCAAATCGCAAATGCAAGCGTTCCCTTTTGAAAAAAATATATTTTTGTTAGCTTATATACACAAAGTTCACAAAAAAACAGCAGCAGCAGCAGCAGCAGCAGCAAAAAAAAAATCAATACCTAACAATAACTTTAACAAACAGTCAACATTAACGCCCTTTGAAGTTTCTACAGAAAAATATGAAACACAATGAATCAAACAAACCGAACAAGAGTTGTTGGTAACTTTAAAAAAAAAAAAAAAAAGAAAAATTTTTATAACGACAAGCGAACATCTAGAGACTTTAAGCGTCAACGATTTTTTAATAGCAATTGTTAGAAAATACAGAAAAAGGGGTGGACCGACTGCATAGTGAAATAAAATAATAATAAATAAATCATAAAATTTAACTCCACTTTAGTTAAAATTCTCGAACATCAAACAGAATGTAATCTTAATTGATTAATGACAATAACAACAATGAACAGCAAATTTGAAATACACGCAAACATAATCAAAAATCAAAATAATCCCTTAAAGAAAATTATATCTGTCTTGGAATGAATCCTTAACGTTCATTATCGCCAAACATAACACTTAAACAAAAAATGCAATTATTTTATTAATTTTGGGCGTGTCATCACTTCCTTTACAAGCCTTCTATAGATGATCATTTGAATGATCATTTGAAATATTTCCGTTTTCCGCTTTGTAAGTTAGTATCGTAGCAATTATAGACAGAGACTTACGGTCACTTTCAAGTCTCAATTATAGACAAACAAACGGGCGGAAATGTTTCACTGCTTGCTTCAAAAAAATATACAAAATTTTTATATTTTATCCGCAATACGATGTGTGTCTGAATGTTACAAATGTTAAAACAAAACTATTAGACTAATAGTTTTGAAAAGCGCAGACAGACATACAAAGAAGTGTAGCCACTCGTCAAAATGCTTAAGGTATTGATCTTATTGTTAAATTATTGTTTGAATAACAAACAAACAACAAATTCAAAAATATATCGTAGTCATGATCTTTCTTTTAAGCCATAAGCATATGTGGTTTGTTTATTTGTGCAAATTAGAAAAAATACAAAAAGAAAAGAAACGAACACGAACGTAATAAATTATTGTTCATATAGGCTACGTTCCACGCACATTGTTGAGATGAAAAATTGAAAACTATCACCTAAGCACAGATATCGTACACAATTATATATGTATGATCGTTAGATACGTTGATGATGATGATGACACACAATCTTGTATATACTATGCGTATATGGATAAATTGTTGTATGTGCGCGAATGTAACATAAAAACCAAAAAGATTTATTTGAATTATTTTGACGCTGTTTTTTTTTTTTTTTTTTTTTTTTTTTTTTTTTTTTTGCTAAAAATAGTTTTTTCTATTATATATCATCATCTAATAGTTTGTTTGTGTATGTGACAAAAAAAAAAAAAAGATCATCAAAATTTGTATAAAGTGTTGGAAAAAACGTAGGAGGTGCGGTGTGTATGCGCTGCGGAATCGTCCGTCATTTCATATAATTTCTCTGTATTTTTTTATTATGTCCAAATATCTGAATAATCTCTTCTGTAAGAACTCATAAATTCAGTGCCAAAAACACAATTAACTATGTTTTCCAATTCGATGGCTTTTTAATCGGGGAAAAAACAATAACAACAATTTTTATTGCTTTAAATGAAACGAAAACGTCTAATGTACGTACGTTGAACGATGAACAAAACAACTGAAACTTTTTTTACGCATTTCGAGTTTTGCGGTTTGTGTGTCTTAAATTATTATAAATAAATAAATACTTATGGGACGCATTGAAAATGCATTCATTTTAATCTCTTACTCCTACTGCCTGATACTGCCAGACTGTTATTTGAAATATTGAACCTTATGCGCGCTTTGATTATTTTGAATAATTAGTTTTCCAGAACGTTACCTTCATTTTAGATTTACCTCAACCAGCGTACGTTGATTAAACTTCTTCAACGTTTGTCGGCATACGTTTACTGCTACTTTCGATTTTTTATTCTTGTTGTTCTCGTTGTTGCGTTGTCGTTGTTTTTGCCGCTATAAAGTCTTATTGCCTTCATATTGTCCTTATGCAAACAACATAAAGATAATTTATTTCATTTTGAAGTGCAATTATGTTTCCCCCTGAAATTTCAATGAATTATGTGGTTTTTTCTAGGGTTTTGATAGGCATTTTGATTAGATTGCAAGTAAATTTATTCACACACAAGAAATCATAACCTTTAAAAGTGAAGAAGGCTTCTTCAAATGCATATATAGATAAACAAGCAATAGGAAGAAAGAAAGGAAGAGAGAGAGAGAGAGAGAGAGAGAGAGAGAGATGAAAACACCTTCAAAGACTTGCATTTATTTTTTTATTTTATTTCTTTGAAACATTTTCATATTTGCTTATGTTAATCTAAGGTGCACTTAAAAATTGAAATGAATATTGAGAGACAAAGTGAAATGCGTTTCTAATATAAATTAAATTCATTTCTTATTCGAATACATGCATAACTCTGCCGCTTCATTTTGAAGTTCGTGAAAACTCATTTAGAACAATTGTTTTCAGTAGACATATTAGGGTCTTCCAACAAGAGATGTCATTTTAAATAGAGTAGTTGATAAAAGAGAAATCATTGTGTGGCACTGTGTCGGGCAGGGCAGGTGAGGCCTTCTTGCTCAAAAAAAAAACATCTTCCACATCATCTTCACATAAATATCGGATCAAAAATGTTAAGCAAACATTGTTCGGTAACGCAATCCGTCACTCACCGCTGTAGCTGTTAAATCAGCAACATTTTCTAAAAAAGTACCGTTGAAATGTACTGCCAACCCAAAAGGCTCATGAAAATATCGTTTAGTATTGATGTGTATGAAGAGACTGTTCAAACATTTGTTTTAAGTTTTTCGGAGGAATCCGGATGCAATAGACTTCATTACTCGGAATAATTTTAATTGTAAAAAGTCATGATCTTGTCCTTTTACTATTTCCATGCGTTGTACGAGTGTTATCCATGTCCGAAAACTTATCATTTTTCACTTTTCAAATGTCATCGCAATGACAATTAGTTGCTAACAATTCAAAAATAGTGCGAAATCTCAAATGATATCTCTTATCGGAGGACGCAACAATATATTCTTAATCGTTAAACATTTTTCGAGGACAAAAATAGTTTTAATTTCAAATCCCAATTATAATAATAAATTCAAAAGAACACTACTCCTAATGATCTGTCAAATCGCCTTTTTAGGGCTCTACACATCTGTGACAAATTGTTCCTGGAATCTTTTCCAAATAATAACATAACATAATAATCGTTGAAAACCACAAATATCAATCAAATATTTCGAGTTTTCTTAGGTATACTTTCACGTCATGTAAAATTAACCCGATGTTCATTTTGACAAAAGCCTCTCGCAAATAATAATTTTGTAACGAAAATCGTCAACTTCTTGTACTCAAAATCGTTGTAGTCGCTTGCCCAGAATGGCCATTTGCGATCTAAGTCGTCTCGATATTAAATGCTTACCAGTTTATGTTTACAAAAAATAATAACAAACTAACCAAACAAGAATGCTCTTAATCTCCAAGAGAATGGCAGAATAATCAATAAATTCCGATACTCTTTTGCATCAACCCTTTGGTATCATAAAGCATTCTCGTGACTTCCGAAAGTCAATTCACCCAAAAATGTATGCCTCACTTATCGAAACGAATATAAGGGCCATGTACTGCCACTATCACAAATAAAGTTATCGTGATAAATTCCGCCAATGATTCGATCGGTACTATTTTCATGCATAATTTGAATGTATGTTATTATTCTTCTCGATATATGCATATACAAATCTATTATGCGGATATATATTTCTCGTAGAAGCGAACATTTTCCTTTTCTAGTTTTCTACTTGCTTTCTACGAAAGGATAAACATTTCACTTAGAGAAGACAGCTGTGTCGTAATTCTTGCCGAAACTATGTAGGGGTATAGTTTACGGCTAAATTATTTATGCTCTCGAATTCACCGTCGATTTCTGAGCATCAAATCATTCATGACTTATATCTTAGAATTCGCTTGCGATGTATTTAAAATTTTCGGAGATCTACACGAAGTGAACAGATATACGCGGAGTTTAGGAAAGTGTTAAAATCGCAAAAGTGACTTTCTTGAATCTATTTTTTATACCCACCAAGGGTATGTTTCAGTGCTTGTAACTACTAAAAGGAAACTTCGGAGACGCCACAAAGTATATATATTCTTGATCAGCATCAAATTTAGAATCGATTTAAGCATATCCGTCTGTGTAATGTCTGTGGTAAACTTTCTTCCGGCCGCAAAAATAAAATTTTTCAAATTTGGCAGAAACATTGGAAGTTCTTAAGTTGCCACGCCCATTTATGACTATACAGTTTTTGACTCTTTTTTAAGATAAGGGTGGTGGATATAAAAAATTCGACACAGCCTATTTTAAAATAAATTTTGCTTGCTGACTTTAAACTTTAAAAAAAAAGTCAAGAGTTTTCTAGAAGGCTTTTTTTTTTCAATTCGTATGTATTGGAAATCGCAAACTTATTCCTTCATCAATTTCTTTGGCTCGATAGCAGATCCCGATTCAATTCACATATTGATCTCTCTGTTAACAAAGATGGAACGGTGTTACAAAAGAATTTCTCAATTCATGCATTCCAAAGACATTACAGATTGGATTGATTGGATCCGTACTTGAATGAATGCGGCTCATGAAACTTTATGAAGGCAAAATAAATTATATTAAATAGCAATTTAATATGGATTCTCCATGCTGACCGCCATATATAACATTAAAATGTTCAATCGTTTATTTTCCAATTCTCGAAAACATATTAATATCAGATGTTATGTATATGTCTGATATAATAGACAGAGAGTAGACAAAATTGTATGAAAGAACACTTGAGGTTATAAAGGGTTTCGCAATTACAGCCCTTCTATGAATGTTAGCCTTGTGGAGCTTTCATCGTCTCGATTTTGTCGAATCATGCTGCATTCAAGTGAATGCAATAGCTCTATATTATTTGGCCGCGATCCTGATACTATATTGCATAGTGTTCATATTATTTTGTCTATGGTGAAGAAATAAGAAATCCCTCGCTTGATTTCTCTGGTTGGTTTTTTGTCTGCAAGAAAATTTTACTTTTTAAAGTTTAATTTGAAATGGGCGAACAGGAACTTTAAGTTTCAAAATCAAATCACTTTTAAAATTATTAAACTCAGTTCTAATCTTAAATGTATCGAAACGGTACTATTGCTGCAAGCTTCTTCCGGTTTACTTGATTCGTAGACAGTCGATATCTATTAATCGAAATGCTTATGTGAACAACTTCGACGGAACCGACTTTAGGCGATCGATGGAAAATATTTATGCAAATAAGCCCATTAATCCCGTCCGTAATATCAACAATTATCTAATGGATCGAAAAATCTCGTGATTCTTATCGGTATATTTCGATAACGGGTACAATAGCCGCCCATACACTTTCCTTTCTTTTTTGCTATCGGTTTGCCGTCAAGCAACAGCAACAGCGTTGGTAAACGCTGGCAAAAATCACATTTTCTAAGTAATTAAAAGTAAAAAATATTTATTTCTTTTTTTTTTCTTTTGCTTACTTGTGAATGGATCATTGACCCGATTTGTTCGACTTTTAAGTCTTAACGAAAGTGGTAGCGATTTTAACGGACCAGCACATAGATAGACAGACTGATCAATAATAAGAGTTTATTTGCTGCGTCTATGCTGCTGCGTACGACGTAATAATTATAATTTACTTTCAAAAAAATTTCCTATTTTCATTTTCTACACCGATGGAAAATCTTGACATATTCGTCTCAAGCTGACTTTAATAATACCTTCCTCGTTTTTCGCAGTAATTTAATATGTTAAAAACTTCATCAATATTGAGAAGAAAAATAATAGGTGACTAAATAAAAGAACCGCTCAACTGAGCTTATTCTTTTTGATAGAGTTTTTCTCAAAATAAAAATTTAAAAAAAATATATATATTTTAATGGAAATTCATAGCATTGAAGCCACGAACGAATGAATGCATGATTCTCTATATTTAAATTATATGTGTAGTAATGTATGTGCAAAAAACCACTAATTCGCTTTTGATGAGTTAGGTGTTTCTATGGATCCGCACCGCGTATATATGGTAAAGTGCATGCCCTCTATCAGTGAATCAACAGCATATAAATCATATATTCTATTCAAAATGTGAATGCAAAGGATTGAAAATTGTGAAAACGTGAAAGGAAGAAAAAGTGAATAAAAACAAACATCCAAAAGCCATGAAATGATGCATTAATGGGCGTACAGGATTCAAAATAAAAACATTTTTTTGTTTTTAAATTTTCCAGAAGCAAGGTCACATTTGTTTTTGCATAAATCTCTCACACTACTGCCTGATGATGATGAGGATGATGAGGATAATGATGATAATGACGATGACGATGACGATGATGACGATGGTGACGATGATGATGATGATGATGAACGATTATATCGGCAATTGTGTTGGGGAGATTTTTATTAATATTTCTGTTTCATTTCAATTTATGCTTATCCATGCGAGCAAAATTCATGAAGATTGAATTAGCGCATTCTGAAAATTGAAAAACATCAAAACTGTTTGATGTTTAATCAGCAAAAAAAAAAAAAAAAAAAAAAATTAACAGAAATATTTTTCAAAATTAAGCTTATTTAAAAACTTTGTCTTTAAAGTCATTTGCATAAGGATAACAAGAAGAGAACAAATTATATTTTGCTTACCCACATTCACCCTTAGTTAATATATTAATATTTATTTGTCCGGCAACTTCGATCTCCTGTAATAGATCTTTTACTTTTTTTTTTTAAATTCAGCTCCAGTCAAAGAAAATTAGAATTTTATGAATCGATTTCCAACTCAGCATTTAAAAATATAATAAATAAATTCGTAGATTCGTAGGTTCATACAAATGTGGATTATTAAAAAAAATTGTGTAATAATTCTCATATTATTTCAAAATAACATTTATTTTATTTTCAAAATTCACCTAAGACCTCTTTTTAATAAGCAAAATAGGACAAATTTCAGACTTCGATTTTACAACGGACAAAAGGACAAATGAACTTAATTTAACCTCTATACACAATTTCTAACGCATTTGATGCGTATATCTCAGTGGCATCTGCCGCTAGTCAAAAATATAAAATTTGCTTCATCTTTATCTCCAGTCTCCAATGTAGCTTTCTAAACCAATTCCAAAAAAACATCTGTTGCCGTAAAACTTCAATTCCTGTGCTGGAAAGTAATTTCATCAAAGGAAAAAAATGTTTATATTTATGATTAACAATTTAAGGCCATAAACTGAATTGCACATTTATGATTTCTAAAGAAGCAGCAGAAAGACACGCAAACTGCTCAATTTAGTTTGCTGTTCGAACAGGCATATATCTCGTATATGTTTCGCTTAAAAATCCAACCAACTTGCTATCAATAAATACAGTAAAATCGAATACCAAAAGCAACATATTTAACCTTTTCATGCAAACAATAAGAAATGCATCATAAACGGTCCTCTCAATTTTACTTATGTGATTGTTTAAGGTTCGCTCGTTTTTATGAGATGATTGATTTTATATATTTCGTTTCGGGCTTTTTATATGCGTTAATGTGATATTTATAGTACCCGATGAAAAATAAAACAAAACATTAATTTAAATCTTTTTGCTTATCGCAATCTTTAATTTTAGATTCCGGCTTACCTCCATACGGTGGCCGTGACGATAGTATGTCTGATGAGCGTATAGCTCACATTTTAAATGAAGCTTCGTCAATGATGAAAAGTTCTACATCTTCAGGCCTGCAGCATCAGTTAAAAGATGAACAGCAAAGACGTGCTCATGAAGATTCGCATAGCAATGAGGATTCCAAGTCACCGCTTCAACCATGTCCTTCACCCTTCTTTAAAGAGCAAATCAAACAAACACAGGAACCATGTATTCAAAGTCAAAGCAACCCTCATATACGTCAAGAGGACGTGAATCCTGAAAAAATGGCTCGCCTTTATCAAGAGATAATGACTCGTGCTCCCCGAGAAGCTTTTCCCAGGTACGAAACATCTCTTATCCATGAAGAATTCGTAAAGTAGTATGCACACGGGTTTGCTAAACCTAATTATAGTTTTATGCTTAATCCATTTTTTAGTGGTGGCTTACCGGCTGCCGCAGGTATGGCAGGTAATACCTTTCCTGGTTTGGCAGCTGATGAGAGTATGCGTTTGGCTTTCGAGCGGGAAATGGTTAAATTACAACAACAAGCACAACCGCCCAACTTTCCTAACTTTTCTAGTTTAATGGCTTTACAACAACAAATGTTAAATGGAGCACAGGATCTAAGCTTAGGCAAAGAAACAGCAGTCAAAGAGCTTAAAACAAATGGACAACGTAACTCCTTTGCTCCGTCACAAACTTCCTTAGAAAATTCTAGTACTGTCACCCAACAAAATACAACAAATGCCAAAGAAAGCTCCACTCCGACTGTGGAACGATTGTATCCCGGAATGTGCAAGTCCGACACAGGCAATAATACTCCTGCCTCGCAGCCTTCCGCGAATACACCGGCTCTGAACCCAAATTCAGCTGCCCCAAGTCCACTTAGCAACACCATTCTCCCGCCTGCGATGACATCAAATGACGACTTTTCTACTACTGCCAGTCCTCTACAACGTATGGCGTCCATAACTAACTCTTTAATCACACAGCCGCCTGTACCACCGCATCATCCTCAGCCTCAACGTCCTACAAAAGCCGTGCTTCCACCCATAACACAACAACAATTCGATATGTTCAACAATCTTAATACCGAAGACATTGTTCGTCGTGTCAAGGAGGCTTTATCACAATATTCGATTTCTCAGCGCTTGTTTGGAGAATCAGTGTTAGGCTTATCTCAGGGATCTGTTTCCGACCTCCTGGCTCGTCCTAAGCCGTGGCATATGCTTACGCAGAAGGGCAGAGAACCCTTCATACGTATGAAAATGTTTCTTGAAGATGAGAATGCAGTGCATAAACTAGTAGCCAGTCAATATAAGATCGCACCCGAGAAACTTATGCGTACGGGTAACTATAGTGGAACACCTCAGATTCCCCAAGGTTTAGCTAACAAGATGCAGGGAACGCTACCTATGCAAAAAATGATTAACGATTTAAAATTACAAGAACCTACCCAGGCTCAACAGATCATGCAACAAATGCAAGCGGCTGCAGTAATGTCTGCTGCCATGCAACAACAACATCAAGCTCAGCAAAGTCAGCATCAGGCTGTAGCCCAAGCTGCGCAAGCTGTAGCTCAAGCAGCGCAACACCATCAAAGCATGCTCTTAACTTCTCCGGGATTACCACCGCAACATGCTATTCCTTTACCAGCCGCCACCACGAATCCTAATTCTAGTGTTCCAACAACAGCGTCAGGGCCTAGTGGAGAAAAAAAACCGATGATAATGCCCATACATTCACCCCATACCCCAAACGCAATGCGAAACTTACATCAGCACATGTCACCAACAGTGTATGAAATGGCTGCACTCACCCAAGATTTGGATACTCAAGTTATAACGACTAAAATTAAAGAAGCCTTACTCACCAACAATATTGGCCAAAAAATATTCGGGGAAGCGGTCCTAGGCCTTTCTCAGGGGTCTGTATCGGAACTGTTGAGCAAACCCAAACCTTGGCATATGCTTTCCATCAAAGGTCGCGAACCTTTTATACGTATGCAGTTGTGGTTGTCGGATGCTAATAACGTTGAACGTCTTCAAGTTCTAAAGAACGAAAGACGGGAAGCATCAAAACGCCGACGTTCCACGGGACCCAATCAACAAGATAACAGTTCCGACACTTCAAGTAATGATACTAATGATTTTTACACTAGCAGCCCAGGTCCGGGTTCAGTAGGCAGTTCAGTTAGCGGACCTACTCCAAATAAAAAGCAACGAGTTCTCTTCTCTGAAGAACAAAAGGAAGCATTGCGTTTAGCTTTTGCTTTAGATCCATACCCAAATGTGGGAACCATTGAATTCCTAGCTAATGAGTTGGGCTTGGCAACACGCACCATTACCAATTGGTTTCACAACCATCGAATGCGTTTAAAACAACAAGTGCCTCACGGCCCACCGGGTGCCGAAAATCCGATACCTAGTCGAGAAAACACAAATTCAACACCATTCGATCCCGTCCAGTTTCGCATACTACTTCAACAACGGCTGCTTGAATTACACAAGGAGCGCATGGGTCTAACCGGCACTAATCCTTTGCCTTACCCGCCCTATTTTGCGGCGGCAGCATTACTTAGTCGCAGCCTTGCCGGCATACCTAATGCTCCGCCAGCTGTCCCAGGTATAGCCAGCGAAAATGAGATTCATGCTCTAAATCAAGCTTTTAAAGAGCAAATGTCCGGTTTAGATCTGAGTATGAGTTCACTCAAAAGAGAGCGAACCGATGACTTTGAGGACGATTTGGAAGAAGGGCATTTAAGCGAAAACGACAATGACTCCTTAGACGACGATGACAAATCGGGCGATTATAAAGACACACCTCGTTCAAGTATTAGTAGTAGTGACCGATTTTTTGGCACTAATATGCGCTCTAACAAAAGAAAACGTGCAGCACCCCAATGGGTTAATCCAGCAGGCGTTGGACTTAATGCTGCAACCACCACAGAGAGTAGCGATAGACTTATTAACGGTGTTTGCGTAATGCAAAGTAATCAGCGCACTGAAACTATTTCAGATCAAAATGAAGAAGAAACTCATAAAACTCAAACCTCAGAAGATCAAGAACTCGTCCATTCCGATATAATGGAACCTGAAGTAGTGATAAAACAAGAAAAAGCGGATTGTGAAAGTGACTCGGAGCAAAACTCTGCCTTAACGAAAAGTAAAGAAGAAAAAATCAAAGTAATGCAAGACGAAAAATTACGTATGGTACGTGTAAGTCGCTTAAGTAACGAAGAAGAACAGGTCAGCACTGCGTCAACCTGGAATTATTAAAAGAGTAAGCGAATGCAAATGCCAGTGAAATACAATAAATGGGATTAACAAGTAGCCTAACGAGTGAGAAATAAATGTGCAATCTTTTAAACAGTGAGGTTCTTTAGTAAAATATATAAAATATGATTGACTTTCTTGTGTTTTCTTATGAAAAAAATTGTGTAAATAATAGTCTTTTAAGCAAGCAAGCAAAGGGAAAACAAACACACAAAAAAAATGCATGCAAAAGTTCATCAAGTAAAAAGTATTACAACAATCTTTTTTCTTTTTCTTTTTTTTTTTTCAAAAACAAGACTGTAATCTTTAAGTTTATTGCTTCGATTTCATTAACAAGGAAACCATTGTGTATATAAGTAAGTGAGAGTGCCACCACTAAATTCAATGGAAACAAACATGTGTGCATGTGTATGTGTGCGTGTGCGCCTGTGTATGCATGTGTGTGTGGATGCATGAATGGGTATTTGGGAGAATAGATGTGTGTATGTATGGGTGGGTGTGTGTGTGTGTGTGTGTGTGTGTATGTGTGCATTGAGAAAACAATAATAAGCCTATATATATTTTTTTGATCTCAAATCGCAAAAATAAAGGACAAAACAAAAGTGTTTTTCATAATGAAGCCAATGAAACCAAAAACCTTATTAAAGAGGTAGAAAAAAAGGAAAAACAAAAAGTTATAATCCTTTTCAAGATAGAGCCGAAAAACAATAATAATAATAATAATAATAATGAATTATGGACTTGCCCCTTTACTATTGTAAGAAGTATTAAGATGTTAATAAAACAAAAGGTAGCCATTAATAGTTGAAATTATGAATTAATAATTTACATATATACATACACACACAAACACGCCCCCACGTATTTACAAATAAATATATCTATATATATATATATATATGTATGTATATATATACATATATATATTGTTTGCTTGTTTGTTTGTATGTATGCATATATGTATGTGTGAGCCGTTGTAAATATAATATAAAATATTTAAATAAAAAATCACAATATATATATATATATATATATCTAAAAAAGCATATCGTTTAGTTATAATTATTAAGTTAAGGAATCAATTAAATATAATATTAAATAATAAATAAATGGCTTTAGAGGAACAACAATTTTTGCTTCGCTGCTTCACATCTGCTTTGCACGGGCGTTGTAAATCCATTATAAAAAATCCAAGAAAATTCACGAAATACGAACTACTATATATTTTTGTTTTATATCATAATTCGGATTAATTGTTGACTTGTTAAGACTTGCTTGGATTTTTTGTCTTCATTTCATTTTTATGTTTATTTTTAAAACAACGTAGCGATAATAATAAATAACGGCATTTTAACGTACGTACCCAAGTGCGTGGGTTTGTGTTTGTGTGAATGTGATTGCCTTTGTATGCCCCTGTGTGTAAGTATGTGCTTTTGTGTGTGTGTATGTGTGTGTGTGTGTGTCCGTCTGTCCGTCTGTCTGTCTGACTGCTCGTCTCATTCTCTCTCCCTCTCTCTCTCTCTCTCTCTCTCTCTCTCTCTCTCTCTCTCGCTGTGTGTGTGTGTGTGTCCGTCTGTCCGTCTGTCTGTCTGACTGCTCGTCTCATTCTCTCTCCCTCTCTCTCTCTCTCTCTCTCTCTCTCTCTCTCGCTGTGTGTGTGTGTGTGGGTTTATATAGCTATATTGGGTACAACCTAGTTCTACTATTATTATTATTATTATGATTATTATTATTATTATTATTATTATTATTATTATTTTATATTTTAATTATTATTAAAATTAAGAGTTATTGAAGAAGAGAAGGAAAATATATATAAAATAAAAGTAAAACGTTCGGATTTGAATTTTTAAACACTTTATTGACAGAAAGCAAGAAAATTACAAAATATTCCACTTTAAAAAATTTGCACAATTACATCTTTTTATTAAAAATTTTCGCAGAGGAACTAAACTCCTCGCTTCGAAAGGTATGCATATTTGTAAAGATATTTAAAGGTAGAGTAAATGATATACAGTTTACACAACAAGTACATTATTTAATGAAACACTGGTAAGCTATAGTTCTTATTATTTTTAAAAATAGAAATAAATTTTTTGTTTCATTTAAAAATACGAATAAAAATCCAATAAATAATTTAAAAATTAAACAAAACAAAAAAAAATGCAAATGGCAGACGCTGAAAGGAAAATAAGAAAAAATCAGGTGAGAAGAATATAAAAGAAAAATATCTTAAATTTCACTAAAACGGTGCTAAAAAATTTAAAAAAAAATTTTATAAAATTCATGTAATAACAAACAAAATTATTAATTATTAGCTAAAAATTATCAATTAAAAAAAAAAAAAAAAAAAAAACTGCTATATACGTAAATACATATATAAAAAGTGTGTACATAATTGAAAATGAATTAATATAGCCTTCCAGAGTTAAACATTATTTACATATACAATCACACTAAACACATACACACACACACACACACACGCATATATCATGGTCTCACGCGTACATAAGTAAAAAATTTAAAATCAAATATTGTATATACAAGTTAAGATGGACGACCATCCAGATCCATTATTTCATAAAAAGAAAAAATGACATAATAGCAAATCATATCAGAAAAGTATTTTCTAAAATTAGATACGAATACTCACACACATGTATATATATATATATATATATATATATATACATATATATATACAACAACTATACTTTAAAAGATTCTTCCTCTCCGTCTTTTTTTTTTGTGTTTCTTTCATTATGCCCACAACCAGAAATAAAACTAATTTTGTGTCAATCCGTTAATAGTTCTAGAATTCTTTTCAAAAAAACATAAATTTTTGATTTTGGAAAGGCTTCGAAAACTGCTCACGATGATCACGGTGCCAATAATTGAAGTAAAGAATTCAAATATTTTTCATTTTTATTTATGTGATTAATTTTAAACCTCTATGTCTGCTTAAATCAGGTACAGCTTTTCAGGTGTATTGTGTATGAAGAAAGTTTTTAAAGTGTAGCTTTTATAAATAGTAGTAGTAGCATAGGCGGTGGGTGGGTATCATAAGATTCGGTTCAAGCCGAATGTAGCCAATTTCTCGTTTTTTGTTTCGCATTACTTTGATTTAAATATTTTATTAATCCGCCCAAAAATATAAAAGAATGAATATATAAAGAATTTATAGAAAAAATAAAAAAATAAATGAATAAATCAAAATTATGTAATACGATCAAATGCTTTCGTCGCATGGTCATTACAAGTATAAGAAGAAGCCGTAGGGAAGAATCAATCGAAGAAAGAAATCAAGCAATTACACGAAGTTTTTTTTTTTTTTTATTTGTAATTCATAGGATTCCGTTTCACTTGTTGTTGAATAAGTTACCTTATCTCGGTCGCACACGTTTTTTTTTTTCTTTCTGTTTTTCTAAAAAGTATATAAAAAGAATTTCAATTTAATATTTCATTAAATTTGACGAACATGAAAAATTTATGCATTTTTCGTTAATTATAAGTAAATCGTATGTGGATATGCACACATACGTTCATTTATACGTAGTACCAAATATATGATGTAGCATATAATTAAATAGTAAATATAGAGAGACCAAGCATTATCCTCACTTTCCCCCTAAAAAAGCAACAATAATATAGTTCGAAAAAATAATCAAATATAAAAAATTTAACGATTACTAAGTATTATAATTTAAAAAAAAAAAAAATAAATAAAGTAAAACGATATTGTATCAAATATAACAAATAAATGTTTTATTTGTTCACACAATAATTAGGTAAAGGGAAAACCCCATGGCGTTGCTTCCAATAGATGAACGAACTCGAATAATATTTTTGAAAGTCTAATAACAAGCGATGAAAAGAAGATTACATACAAACCCTTGTTCAAGATAGATGGAGGAGCACAAACGATAACAAATCTAGTGCTTTGTTTTTTGTGAAATTTGCAAGAAGTCGGGCTTCATCAGTTATTTCAACCTGACTCTCTGCTTCATTCCGCTCTATACGGGCAACAATTGAGAAGGTAAAGCATCCATAATTGGTCAATTGGGCATTACAATGCAAAAACGCTAACATCTTTAATAACTTGAGAAATATTGCGTCGTATAGCCCGTGTCATGCCTTGTCCGTTTCTTTCGATCTCTTTGCGAAATAACGCTGACTTCACAACACAAACTTGCGAAAATCATTTATTTCAGTTTTCACTCAGGGATCCCAAAAATTGCACAACGGTGGCACTAGAAAAATGACAAAAAATTATCGATCAAAATTATACATATAATTGATTTCATAAAATTTTTATTTAAATCTATTATAATAAAATAAAATGTATCTGAATTGAATTTGAAAGAACGTCACGAAATGTTTTTTTTTTTTTTTTGCCTAATGCTTAGAGTTCAACAGGAATTTTCATATGGAACATATAGATTGAATTGATAGAATATATCGTTGAAAATAATTTCCCTTGCATTCTTAAATCTAGCCGATGTTCCGAAAAAAAAGCTAATTAACGAAACTGACTGTGACTGTTTACAGTGTCCATAATTTGAGGATATGCATGTTGCTGCGTACAATGGTTCGGGTAATTAGACAAAAAAAAAACAATGCCCTCTAACAAGTAGTGGAAAATGTTGAATGCATCAAAAGCAGAAAAACGGCTATATGAATGCAAATCGGCCGACATAACTAAAACGTGCAATTGCGAATAATAAAATTTATTTTACAGAAGGCACCGCTGACGTATTGTATCAGAAATGGAAATTAAACTCATCAATAAGGTTCCGGAAATCAATCAAACAACGATACTATGTATCAAGCGTTATAAAATCGACATTATTTCAGGGTTATTTGAATATTGTTGTTGTATGACCACATGCACCTGAAAAATTGGTAGAAATAGAGTTTGTGACTACCCCGTTCTAATAGCGTGACAGTAGAAATTTCGTATCACACAATATGGGAAATACTATTTTTACTACAATATAAAAAATGTTAGATTTAATAGAAAAGTTGAATGTAATGCAACTAAAATAATTTAGTTTATAAGAGCAAAAGCATTGTACACAATCGCTCTACTTATATTTCGCAATAAAAATTCATCTCCACATGAGAGTTTTTCTACAAAAAACGCACAAATATAATCCTCTAAGCAAGCACACGCAAGTCGTCTGACTGTTGCGCTAACTCACCTAACCATACGTCTCTACTATACCATACGCTCAAGCATCCATATGTCTCTCATGGCGTAATCATGCTCGTTTCAGTTTTATCTCTCTTGCTCTCACACTTTTAATTCGTTTACATTTAGATCTTCATTTCAGTGAGAGATTTTTAAAACAAAATGTTTAGTAAAGAAATGCACCGTCGTTTTATACGTAAAGTTTTGTTGATTCGGTTTTTTTGCAGGCGGTTTGGAAGTTTGATAACCAAAGTTCAGCCAAATGCCAAAAGCGTCATTCTAAACGATTGATTAAACGTCAGCGCCATCTTTGAGAAAACAAACAATTAAAGTTTAAGAATGCAGCGTGTTTACTCCACACTAAACACAAGCTATATTTTAAAGCCAGAGGCTGGAGTAAGTATAGAATTTAAAACAAGGAGGCTAGAGTAAGAATAACGCATCCAAATGCAAACGACAAATAGTGTTTGTTTTCTTTACAAATGCTTCCTCTGCATGGTTAACATATGATTATTGAAATTCAAGTCGAAGACGTTTTTTGGTTCAGTTTATGAAATTATAGTCCACACGTAGTGAATAAATAAATCGAATTGAATTCGCGATCCGGCGATGTGAACAGACAACATGCAAGTTATGCCTTTAAGCTTTGTAACCGCAAGTATTTAAACTAATCCAGTTGTTCGATAATTTAAATCAATATTTTAGAAAAACACGAAACTGGAGGGTAATTTGATAGTACCAAACAGTTTTAAATTTTGATACGGCTCTCAAAGTCTAGCAAACAATCAATATCAACCACTGTATTTACGTTAAATACCATAGCAGCTTTTTATGTATTAGTTCCTTGTGTTGCACCTTTAATTAAGATTCGAGCGAACTAGATGCTGGAGTCAAAAATTAATGAATTAATGAATTTATAGAATTTATTGCATTCATTTCGGGTACATACATACATAATGCTTTAACAAATCGACTTAAAAATGTATTCCAACCACTTTCCGCTTGCACGCGGACTTATAAAAATATGTCTATAACTGCACGCATATAAACAACAAATGTGCGAACATATACAAGATCTACAACTTTTAATAATGTCTAGGGAGGTTAGCTTAGTACGGTGTTAAAACTTTTTTAACAGCTTTAAGAGTTTATAAAATTAATCTATTCGAAAAAAATTTTGTTGTGTTAAGTGACCGCCCTTAACAACCAAGTCCACTGCGAACATATTATCGCAAATCGCAATAGTTTGTAATTGATTTGAGTCAATCCTTAAGGATGACCTTTGAATGCTCGATACTGACTGTTAGAAAAGCCTTTTCTCATATGAGAAAAGGCTATGCACGTTGCCCTCTAACTGGGCGGAATGTGTTCGCTTCATAAATCGCAGTTTCCCAGTATAAATTGATTCCCTGAAAAACAAATACGATTTTTAGATGTCTCATATGATGATTTTTTGTTGAAAATAACCTTAGTGCATTAACGGATTGCACGCCTATGTCCTGTAAGCTGTGCTGCAATCCAACTTCCAAATAGGGCAAGTATCGTAGAACGGAACCTTTATCTACAATGCTGCCGCTAACACCCTGTGCTACTTTTAACTTATCCATGTCATTGTGATAATAACGGGACAAAGCGGCGCCTTTTGCATCGCGTCTCTCCATAGCCTCCAGTGAACCCATTCCTCGATACTTTTTTAATCGAACTCCATCAGAAAAAAAGTACTCACCGGGGGCCTCTGAAGTTCCTGCTAAAAGGGAACCCATCATAACGGCGCTTGCACCCAAAGATAAGGCCTTAACAATATGACCTATAGATTGAATTCCGCCATCCGCAATAACTGGCACTCCAGATTTTCTAGCGAAGCTAGATACCTGATAAACAGCAGTAGCTTGGGGGCAACCGCATGCCATTACCTCCTGAGTTATACATATGGAACCTGACCCCATTCCAACGCGTAGACCGTCCACTCCAGCTTCAATGAGGTTTTTAGCTTGTGCACGTGTTACCACTGAAATTCATATAAATCGTTAATAAAACTTTTTCAAGCATTTTGTACAAAAACAAAACGCGTACCGTTGCCTGCTATTATCTGCAGATCAGGATATTTATCCTTAATATACTTTATCATTTCAATTTGGTAGATAGAGTTTCCCTGTGACGAATCCAACACAATGACATCAACACCACTTGCTACTAATAACTTTAAACGATCCTTATCTTCATGCCGGGTCCCGATAGCTGCGCCAACTAGCAACTGTTTGTTGCTATCCTTTGACGCATTCGGGTACGAACGAGCCTTCTTCAAATCTGTACGAGCTATAAGGGCCACTAATTCCCCGTTACCATTAACGATGGGCAACTTGCCCTTCTTGCTATTCTCCAAAATTTCATTAGCCCTTGGTAGATTAATGCCATTTGGAGCAGTAATAAGATCAGTGGTCATTATAGATCTCAATTTGATATCCGGCTGATTTTCGCGAAAGTCAATATCCCGCGAAGTTACTATACCTAACAACCGACCTCCTAATTTGCCATTTGCAGTAATAGGATAACCGGTAAAGCCATTTTTGCGTCTTGCTTCTAATACATCACCTACAGTATTATCAGGAGACATTACAGAAGGATCACGAATAAAACCGTGTTTGTACTTTTTAACTTTTTGTACTTCATTCGCCTGATATTCAGGCGTGCAGTTATGATGTAAAATTCCAATGCCACCGCCCAACTAAAAATTTTATTACACATATATAAGTAGTATTGCTAACATACGGCTGCGAAGCTAAAAAAAAGTGATTGCATTTACTTATACATGGATACTCACAGCCATAGCAATGGCCATATCAGACTCCGTCACGGTGTCCATAGGTGATGAAACCAACGGAGCCCTTAAATTAATGCGTTTTGTCAATGGTGAAGTAAGATCAACTTCTTCGGCAGTAAAGTCTATATAACCCGGAAGTATGAGAAAATCACTAAATAAAGATAATAAATATAAATTGAATTATTCTTTTTTCTTTCCTCAAACTCACTTATATGTCAGACCCTCAGTGCTTGCAAACAATTCATCGCATGACAAACCATCCTGCAAGTCGTCTCCTTCCGAAAGATTACCTTGGAAGCCATTACTGACCGTTCTTGATGACATATTGCGTTTTACTGAGTAATTTCAACGGAAACGCACATAAAACACTAAAGCCCCTGCAACGTAAAATCTTAAGTAAAAAGCTGTCTAAGAATAAAATGCGTTGCACGTTATAATTTGTTTGCTTTTCAACGTAATATACGAAACGTCAATTCTGTAAGAACAGCTAAAAAGGATATCAAAAAAAGTTAAAAAAATCCACTAATTACAAAAAAGGCACATTTTTTACGAAAACAATTACCTTTTCTATCGATACGCTACTCGCAGAGAGTCCACTTAAAATGAGCAAAAATCTTATATCTAGTGACAAAAATCTCTTAAAAAATGGCGAATTTTTACTAATTCAACCACAAAAACAAAAACGTATTAGCTCTATTGCGAACGATCCGGCTTTCGGGTGAGACAACTATATTCCAAAAATACGAAACAAGCCGTGCAACCGGTGCAAACATATTAAAGTGATCTAGTTATCTCGCTTACGTGGCAGATGTAAACAATTTCTGCTAAAAGGCAAATCAAAACAATGAACATAAATAAAAAAAATATAAAACTAAATTAATTTCCACTCTATATCGTTTCGCACATAATTAATTGGCAATAAGCTCAATATATTAATTGGATATATCTTGGTCCATCTAAAAACAAAAAATTGTAATTTGAAAATTGTGTAATGTTTTATCCAATCAATTTAAAAATAACACATGAACACTCACATCTAACAATAATATCAAATTTCTTGTTCTATACCAACAATAAATTGTCATGTTTTATTCCTATTGTTGATTGTTTTACAAAGGGGTTCCAAGTTAATTGTTCTGTATCTATGCGTATTGAATATAGTAATGAACTATGGGGTTTACATTTCTTATTTACCTATTGGTTTGAAGTTTATTAAAAAACTTTCTTTTTCTTTTAAGATGTTGAGCTTCTTTGGACTACGCCATTGAAACTTTCGCCTATATTTCTAGTTTATTGATATTTCATATAAATCAAGGGGTTAGACAATCTTATAAACCTCGGGAACTTACTTTAACAACCAGGTAATCAAAAATGAAACTTATAAAATCAAGGATTAGAAAGGAAGAAGGAATAAAAAAGGTGGCCACCTCAAAGTAATATTCGTTGTAAAAATTTATAATTAAAATATTTAATGACTACAGATACTAAAATGCTATGTATGCATTTTTGATTAATCATGTTAGTTCTTTTAGATGAGCACCATTCATTGTATAAGCAATAAAAACATCTTTTAAGTTCTTTTCATTTAAATGCGTATGTGATTAAACAAACAACAGTCAAAATCAAACATTTTTTATTTGCTATTGGTCAAAGAGTCGGCTGCATTCAACTTACATTTAATCTACGGTGAACAATTAAAAGTAATGACGTGTCCTTTTTATTCGATTAGGAACGTCGAAAAATATCAATACCTGAGATTTACCTTTAGGTATAATGTTAACAATCAAACAATTTATTGGTTTCATATTATTCGGAAAATTATAAATTATTTTGCCAATGAGTGCATACCAAGTGCATACAAACGAACACGGTGTCAGTAGGAATTACCCATTGGCGATAAATAATAAAGATATGTATAAAAACACACTCTTGAAATATATTTAAGCTTTTTTAGTTAACCGCCATGTAAAGTAGATATAAATAAAACATTATCCTTCGGCTGCAGTTCATAATCTAATTCACCCAGGAGCTCCCAGTCGACGTCATTGATTAGAATCAATATACCAGAGCGGACTGTTTCACCACGCATAAAAAGTTCTGACGGTTCTGTGAGTATATTGTTACGCATCCACTCCAAAAGTTTACGCATGTTCCATTTTTCTGAATTGGTTAAACGAATTTCTTTTTTTTTTATATTTCCAAACAGCAACTCAGCACCGGAATTGAATTCTAAAATAATATTTAAGCACATTTGGCACTAATGTAAATTGTGTTTACAAAGTTTCTGAAAAGAAAATCAAACATAGAGTCTTACAAAGTTGTATTTTGCACAAAAGCAGTATGTAAAATTAAGATAAGTGGATTTTTAACTATCGACAACAATACAAAACAATGCAATTGCATTAGCAATAACGGTTTATACGTCTTTATAATAATTTCGCAGCCACAAGTATAATATTAACATCAATCATAACTTACACAAAATTAAAGATTGTAACTAAAGCAGCATATAAAATATTAATTTGGGGATGAAGAGCTTTCTAATTTAACTTACTTATAACCAGAACTTTTACTAGATAAGCGTTTTCTATAAAGATATAATCACTTTTTTCATCTGAGAAAATGCTTTCGTTTTTATAAATAAATGATGTAAAAGAGAACACACACAAGAAATCTCTTTTAAAGCTGGGTTTCACATTTCAATACCCGTTTGTTTATTAAAATGTCGAACAACAAACGTTTGGAAAGCACAAACATGCTGCTGTAGACAGTAATTTAGTAAATTCCTTTTAATTTTAACTACTCTCTCTACATCAAATTGATCATTCACAATTTACCGCAATTATTTTTATATAAAATTCATAAAAATATGAAACGTAAAATATATCGGCACATGTCAAGTAAGAGATCACATACGCATCAAATATATCATTTGTGTGCGTATGTGTGTGCTTTCTTTATACCTTTTTGTTTATAAAAATTTTTTGTAAAATTACGCAAACGTAAAATAAGAGCTCACGCACACATCAAATGACACATGGAAGGAATACGAGTTAATTATTTAGGTATCACGAGACAATCAAGCCGTGTTGACGCACACACAGTAAGCCCGCAAGGAAAAAGATTAGCAGTGTTTGAAACCACAGGGATGGCAATCTGTTAATCTATTTTTAACAATTTTCGCAATACCAAGTTAAGCGTAATTATACGGATTCATTCTTAGCCTAATGTGACCTTCTTAGAAATTATTATTGCAAACAAATATAAATTATATGGAAAATCTTTTTTCAAATTTGAATTTACCGCACAATTTTCTAGGACAATTAATGACAAGCGCACAGAATTTGTGTTTCAAGCTTTTCCTAATAATAGTAATACTTTTGTTCTGGAATCTTTATAGAAAACTCGCTGCAAATTTAATTCTATATAGAATTGTTCTAATTTTGTTTCCATTGTAAGTGACGCCAAATTTACGCTTTATGGTTAAAGAAACTCATGTCGATAGCTGGCAAAAAAGAAGTATTTAAAAGTAAATGTTAAGGCAAAAAGCAGATTTATGGAAGAAGAGAAAAACTCTTGGAAAGAAATCTAAAGGAAAACAGAGAGAAACTCATCTAAATCAGGAATTATTTAGCTGAAAACAAAATATGAATATTTATATTAAAAACGTATTTAGTGAACCTTTTATTAAGAAGAACAAAATTGCCGTTACATTATTATTTTGTATTTTTTGTATTTTTGTTATGACAATAAAAGAATCATACGTTTTGCAAAAGTGAAGCCAACTTAGAAATCCTAATTCTATACAAATTCTATGTAGAATGCGAAAAATTATCATCAATGCAGCTTCTCTCGTGGTGCTTTTTCATCGCAAATATAATTTAAGAAATAATATTATATTTCAATAACGGTGAATTGTAATATTTTATAAAAAATTCATGCATCGATCAATTATTAGTTATATTTTATAACTCTGCTTAAGTGTCTCAAATAAGCAAAACCGTCTTTTCGAACTCAGCTTTGCGAGAGTTGAAACCACTGAATATATGCTCATAAGGAAAATATAGGTAATCAGCTGCTGAAGGATTTATTTGTTGTTAAAGGTTATTATAAATTTGCAGAATATAGAGATAACAATAAAAACAAGGAATGAGTTTGCCGGCCGCTTTATTGCAGCGTTTAACCCAGCGGGGTTTAGTTTCAAAGCAAAAATATCAAACTGAAAAAAGCGGTAAGTGGCAATAATTGTTATATCTATGCAATACGTAATTTTTTTATTGAACTCACAGAATCTCAAGCAACGCAACCATCGACGGATTGTGAAGAAGTCATTGCTGAAGATTATGATGAAATGGAAACGGAAAATCCCCAGCAAAAAAACTTGTCTGAGGAATTTCAATATCCTTCCCAATATGATCTGGACCACGAGATAGTAAGAAAGCGTTCGGAAGATAATTATTGGTTGACACAGATGAAGGCACGTATGGGGGAAGCGAGCTCTTCGTTAGGCTACAAGGGTTGCCCTAATAAATACAATGTCTGGCACAAATGCACTTTATATTGCGTAAACCGTTGGACAGAAGGTGTCCTTAAACCCAGCCCTGATTACATGAAACGTTACAAACGGTTGCTACGTAAATATCCTTTGCCACATGGTTGGGTAGAAATGTATGATCCAGGTTGCGGCTGCTATTTTTTCGCTTGTGAAACCGATAACGTAGTTTCTTGGTTACCACCTACTCATCCTAAGAGCCAGATTACAAAATGCGCCGCGACTGTAAGAAGACAAATGGAAGAATCTACGCGAGAGGAAGACAGTGATGTTGAAGAGCAAAATGATGCCTGTGATGAAAAAGAGCAACATGAGTCTGCACAAGCAAGGCATCATCGCGAAGTGGAAGAAATTATCAATGCTTCAATAAGAGCCAAATCACCTCAGAATAATAACAATAACAATTCTTTGGACATTATGGACTTTCCTAGTTTGGAAGAAGCCTCTGACTTCCCAACCGTGGCGCTCCCAAGAAAACAAAAATCTCGAGATTTAGACAAAACAATTTCAAAGCAAAGAAAAGATCGTGAGCGTGAGCGACATTTTGTACGACGGCATAATCGTGAAGAAACAGATGTAGATCCAATGGATCCTAGTGCTTATTCGGATACACCTCGAGGGAAATGGTCTGATGGATTACATGCAGGTGATGAAAACCGTAAAAAGAAAACCGACGAAACAAAACGTAGCAAAATGGAACGAGAAAGTAATCAGCCGGATGACGAAAGTCACGCATTCAGTTTTCGCTAATGCAGAAGATTTAAACTTTCTACGTTATTCATATGAAGATAAAAAATTCACAATTTTCCTCTCACTTTCTATTTGATTATAAACATTCTTTTATTTATGCGAATTCATAATAAATGGAAACGAAAATTGCTATAAAATGAAACGCAATCACTTTACTGATGCAATACTATTATAAAGTAAGTCAAATAAATTTGAGTTTAACAATTTATAATCATATTACAGATGCGTCTTTACTGTAAATTGGGAAAAAGTGATCGCAAATTACTGGTTCCTATAGGTTATTTGCCCGCACGACTTTAAATGAGTTTAAGAAAGACAGCACAAGTTTGCATACAAGTTGACACGTGAATGAAAAGTTAAGGAATAGAATAAAGGAAATTTTCAATTTAAATTTCTTGAAATTAAGCGAAAAAACTTATAGGATCCTTGCAAGTAAATATTGATAAAAAGATGCTGTGATATTGCGTAAAATAAAATTTAGTGGAAAAAGTGAATCAATAATGCTCTAAGATATAATCGTAAATCAAGTAAATACTCGTTATTAAAAAAAACTGGCAAAAAAATTAATTTCGAAATAATAAAAATGTCTAAAGTCTATAATTCTCTATTGTCCCCTTGTTTTTAGGCACAACACGCATTTTTTGCACTCTCAGGCAACGCTTACATCGTATTTGAAGAGGTAACATGTTTTCATGATAGTTACGACAAATATATTAAATGTGTTTATGCATGTAATTGGATATAGCTTTTGAATGGTTTCTTAAAAATTATTTATTCTGTCTTCAATAGCAATTTGAATAATGTCGAGTGAGAAAATCTGAGCAAATTTTTATATATACTAAAAAAAGTATATTGATAGAAAGAACTAGTATGACAATATAGTTTGAGACTTCAGAAATAAAAAGCGAGGATCTGATTGGGCACGTGTTAGTGTCTCTATTAACGTAACGGTGATGGTTCTATTAAAAAAACAATTTTTCTTTTGGACTTCTTTCATCAAACATCATGGGCCGGTTTACGATTCTTGATATCGAGAGTGATAGCATCGAGCAGTGAGTTAGTGAGTCTTGATGTCGCACGACACGAAATTTGTTCAGTATTGAATTAAAATCTTCATATTTTTGCACGTCAGTAAAGTAGCTACCGTGCGTCATATTTAAAGGTAAAATAAAGCAAAATATTTTTATAAAAACAAAGATTTTATATAAAACTAACGTACGTAGAGAGACTGAATGTTCTGAGAAATTACAAATTGTTAGAAAAAGTAATAAAACAATTATTATTTTCGATGCTTTTACCTGTGGTCGTTGCACGGTTAGCGGTATCGAGCTTTCCATGACACGATAGTTTCTTCGGGTTGATGGTACACGATTGCCATTGCGTCGAATTTGGTTTTTCAATCTGTTGCATGCTTAGCATTGTATTTAGGAGAGAAAAACTCTGAATATTTTCAAAGTTGTCTTCAGTGGCTACTCAATTATAATTATAAAAATGTATAATTCTTCACAGTCGAATTCGTAACGAAATCTAACAAAATCGTCATATGTTTTTAGATTTTTACCAAAAACATTCAAACCTTTCGAATCGCTTCCACTCAATGGTTGTCTCAATGTAGCTGCGTTGAATTATTGTTGTTTGCAAATGCTTTTAAATTGAAAAATTACTTTAAAGACACTTTTAGAGAGGATTAGAGGAGTTACAAATTATCGGGTAAGACTAGGCTGTAATATCCCAGCAGAGAGGTTTTCTTTTCCTAGCGTCAGGAGAAAGCCCTGAAAATTCAATGAAAATTTTTTTTTACAGTTAATGAATTCTTTTTCATATATTCGAGGAGATTGAAACCATCGGTAAAGCTAATAAAAAAAATCATTTGCTGCGAACTCGAATGTTTATTTTTCGTTTCATATGCACGTATGTAAGGCTTCTTGTTTCTAAATACAAATCGGCATTGACGTCTGGGACGATAACGTGAGCAAGAATCTGTTTTCAGTAAGTATATCTTGTGACGTAAAGCTTTATAGAAATTTTTGAAAAACGCTATTATTTCACGATGTCGACAGGTGCGGCACCGAAAATCATTATTTATTTTTGCGTTAGTTTTCCGACGTTTGAAAAATTGCTTCTTCGCAAAGTGCATGCTCTCTCTATTTGTATTCAAATATCATATGTGATCTTCGTAATAGTGTATTGTGGCGCCAGATGTCTAAATAACGGTATTGTCACAAATAATTTTAATTAATATTCTCATATTTTATAAATAACACCTAAGTCAAGTAATTAATTATATCATTAAAAAAAATGCTCTTTATTTTAATAACGATTTTGTGTTGCTTTATGAAATATTGTAATTCTGTGCTAACCTTATTCTGATTGTTTACAGTTATCTTATTTTAACAGTTCTGCACCGTTTGCATGTCTGAACTGAATTACGCAATTTTTCGTCAGATTATTGTTTAAAATGTCTTTCAAGCAAAATCTATTGGTATCTCGTCGACACACCTGTACCGTTTGCAATAGCTTTAGTACGTTTTTGTACACCAAGCTGCTTATTGTGGCTCTGGAACAGGATATATTAAATTTGTGCAGATGTATGTTATGCTTGTAAATGAGTTATTAAAAACTTGCCAATTTTTAAGGATATCATTTTCTTCTTTAATCATCTATTGTGCAAAACTAGATGTCATGCTTTCAAAAACTCCTTTTTGGCTACTCTTTGACTCTGTTAGAGTATCAAAAAAAAAAGAGTCTGGAATTGTGTATAATTTTTAGAAACAAAAAGTAAACGTAAATCGATTAAATACGAAAATTGTGAAGCAAGAGACTATACACGCAACTAACGCTCATAAGCCGATAATAAATAATCGTCTGCACGTTGTAATATGTGCGTATATCTGTATATATACCTATATATATATATATACACGGTATGAATGAGCGACAGTAAATTAACGCCCAACAGCCCAACAAACCAACAATTAAACAATTAAAATATTCACCTGCCTTTCTGTCGTTTTTGGTTAGAAAATAAATTAAATTTTGCCCAAGTTTGGATTCATCGGGTATGCGGTGTAAGGTTTGCGTTCATTCTAGAGAGTTCGTTAATATAAAGTTTATAGGATTGTGTGCGGGTTGATGCAGATGAAACTTTTGTGTCACGATTTTATTTAATTAAGAAGATGTTCGTATACCAGGTTCGAAGAATTCCCAGCAGCAAAAGCGTAGGTTGACTGAAAGAAAAATTTTTCTTTTTTCTTATGAAAAATAGAAAAGGATAATGATGTGCCCAGGCGCACGTGCACTTATTGATAGAAAGAAAAAAAAACTTATCGAGAGCGAGGTACAAAAAGAAGAGGTCAGGACAGTGTGTTATTTGCACAATTAATTAAAAGGATATAAAATTATTCAAGTCAGTAGAACAAAATGAATTAAAAGTCACTAAGAATATTATGTTCGGCGCTGCCACCATCTTTATATTAAAAAAAAAAAGAAAAAAAAAAGAACCGAAAAAGGTAAAATTTTGATGCTCTATAATTGGGTAGACGTGGCAACTTTTGTACAGATACCTATTGGATATTCATCACGTTCATCACATAATTTCTTTGTTTTAAAAACTGAATTTCTCTCTATTTATATTGTACTGTACGGTTTGCCCTTCGAACGATCACTTCCATTTTCAACACTGACCTGCTTGCAAGAAAGTATTTCCATTTTTTTTTTTGGCAAAAATTTTTCATTGATCCAAAATGTACTTATATATACATAAGCAGCTGTCTGAGGTTTCTTTCTGTTGTAATATATTTAATATATCAATATTCTTCAGTAGTGTTCATAAAAAAGGTGATTTTGCGTTTTCAAGCGAATTTTGGATTCTAACAGGTCCCCTTTGCATCGATGTTATAGATCTGAAAATAGTAAACTTTGCTTTCGTATAATCTTCTTACTAAACATATCACTTTATTGGCTTGATCCGAAAATGTCAAACTTTTTGACTAATAAAGGTTTGTTAGTATATTTAATCTTCCTGATTCGCAGGAATTTATCTATTTGCATACATTTTATTATAAACTATGATCCATCACTTTCCCTGTCCTTTGCCAAGGTTTGTAACCACCGCTTATAGCATTTAGTGAATATGAATTTACTATTAGAGTTTTTTTAGGTTCGAGTCTGGTTCGTAGTATAATAAAAGTCTCCAAAATAATTGTCGAAATTATCAATATAGCATACTCTTGACTTATAAGCAGGTGATGGACAAAACACTATGAACGTCTAATGTATACGAAACATAATATTTATAAGGTGCTACTAGGTCACCATTAACGGTGTGTTCTTTGTGAAACAGTATAACTGAAGAGAATGTTGTTCTTTTTGCCGTAGTTTTAGGTTGTCTGGCTACAATCATTTTTAATGTTCATCGGTCTCTGTCATTTGACTTTGTGTTTCGTCTCTTATTCTTCTCTGCCAATGATATTTTGTCATGCCTTGTGAAGCCCGTAAAGCGTTAAATAATTTAGATATTTTCGTCACAGACGCTTCTGCCAATTAAGCATAAACGATTTAGTATTTTTGAAAGTCTGAAGATCGCGTATTTCGCTGATCGCTTGCCTTGGCAATCGCAGAACAAAGCTTATAATACGCTGCAATATAACCTACAAGACTCATAGGTACCGTGTTTACTTGTGAAGGTGGTAAAGACGTTTCGATCGAGTGTTTGACAAAGTTTCATAAACTTTGATGACATGGAACAAAAAGAAGACAATGAGTTTCAAAGAAAACGAAGGAGATTCAATTTGCCGGCAAAATTATGGCGCCACCTATTCTTTTTTTTTTTTTTTTTTTGGAATGCACGTAATATAATTTTTATAGATTATCTTCGAAAACGAAAAACCAGTTGCGAGTATTATGCGTGATGAAATAAAGAAACAATAGCTTCATTTGACGATGAAAATTTTGTTTTTGATCAAATCAGTGCCACAGTTCACACGTCCGTAATCGTGTTCACCAAAACTAAAAATTTAAAGTTCAGATTGCTTTCTGCCGCACCGTAGTTAGTTTTTATTTAATGCTAGAAAATCTGTCTCTCTAAAGATCTTGAAACTCTCTTTTCCTATTGTCTGCTTTTGGAGCTCCTTTATCTACGAATAGTCTTCACTAATATGCATTGAGCTGTGATTGTATAATTTCTCGGCAAATCCATCTAATAAAATATAAAATCGTACGTCTCTTGTAAACACCGATAACGATGAGAGGAGATGAGGACTAATCAGGTATATTTCAAAGTCCATGCAAGGGCAAATAAAATGTAACTATCTACGTATTAATATGATTGATATGATGGAGCTGGTTATTAGGTTATTATGTTAGTACGCAGTAAATAATGTTTTACTACGAATGTAATAACTGTGTCTTCATTTTAAAGTTTACTAAGATTTTAGTTTCTCTGAAGACTCATTAAGTTCATTATCTTCAACATGATTTCGTCAAACAAATCGATAGAGACAGCCACATGTAGAGACTACAGAATCGATTCCGGGAAATATGCCTTCATTTTATATTGAATATTTGAATTATGATTGAATATCTTGTCAAATATATCATATATCGTAAACAACTGAAACGTGGACTAAAAACTATGCCTAAATATTTTTACTTATTTAGATTGTATTTGATTTTTGAATAATTGTGACGACACTTTCAGTTCAATTTATCTGATTTTAGGATTTGATATGCGAATGTTATTAAAGGAATTTATTTACAACTCAACAATTTTCTATTTTGGACGCCATAACGCCCTGGTTCTTGCTAACTTTCTTGCTAACTTGTGAATTTGACTTGACGAAACCAATAGGGAAATATATTAGACTTATAGTTTGTCTTTTTGGAAAAATAATTGGATAAGAGAAAGAAAAGGTTATGAGTTGCAATTTTCATATCATAGCAACTCAACAAATGTAATAAAATACAGTATACCTTACGAGGTATCGATTCGAAATATTTTAATGAAATCTGGTACGCTGATATGCTTTAGCTCAAAGACGAACGCTATTGATTTCTCCCCATATAAAGCGCCATGTTGCAAAGTCCTTTTATCTAAAAAATTTTATTTATAGAATATATTTGATAAGTAACGTGGTATTGTGGTACATTAAATGAATTCATTGCATGAGTCACCCGATATGCCGACATCCTCATCAACTTCTCTAATAGTGATTCGACGGTTCTTTATTGCAATTTCTCTTACTGGTACAACGTTTTCATCGGTTGTTGACATGCTGGGGCGAGCAGCGCAGTTATTCTCAGTAGCATCTTGTTGGCCTTCTGTGAAGAATTTATATCACTCATAAACGTTTTTTTTGCCCAAAGTAATTCGCCAAATGGCACAGTCAACATTTTAAGTGAGTTAGAGTACTTAAGTTTAGTTTTCACAAAATTTAATACAGATTCTTTGATCTATTCTTTTCGGTAGCAATCGCCGAGCGCACCGAAACGCGTCTAAAAAAAAAAAAATAAAAATGCAAAATGGTTGATAAGCCAACATACTTTGGGGACATACTAATATAACCGAACAAGGGCAAGAATTATATTCGGCTGCGCCGAATCTTTTATACCCACCACCCCTATTTTAAAAGAAGAGGGCAAAACTAAATTATAATAGGTGGGCGTGGCAATGAAAAAACTTCCAATGTTTCTGCCAAATTTGAGGAGGAGAATGTTTCCCACAGACAGACAGACGGACATACTTAGATCGATTCTAAATTTGATGCTGATCAAGAATATATATACTTTGTGGGGTCTCCGAAGTTTCCTCAAGTAGTTACAAACCAAATGACAAAATGAAATATACCCTTCATCTTCGTTAGTGGGTATAAAAAATATATACACTTAATATATACACTTTATATATGCACTTACAAACGTTTTCACAAAAAATCTAAGTTTCAATATTCTATTATTTTGAATGGGCATGGTCGATTCTTTCGATTTTTGCACAGAGAGTACGGGATACCTAGCACAATATTTCTGGAAATTTTTAGACATCTATCTGCCATGATTTACGAATAATGGAGGTAAAACCCAAATGTTTTTGCTTTCGAAAACAGAGGTGTTCTCAGTCTACCTTGTCTGTGAGCATGTTCTTTGACCGATTTGGCTCATTTTCAACACCAACCTGCGTAGGAGAATTTCCAATATTTCTGCCAAATTTGAAGCTGACATCTTCATTATTGCGGCCAGGAGAATGTATAACACAGACATTATACAGACGGATGGACGGACAGATGAACAACCTTAAATCTATTCAAAATTTGATGCTTATCAAGAGTATATATACCTTGTGAAATGTCCAAAGTTTTATTTCGGGCATTACAAATAAAATCACAAAATAAATAAAATGCATCCCTCTCCTTCAGCGGGTGGGTATAATTAAGATTAATAACTTAATTATAACTTGTTTAATAATTTACATTGCTTGGAAAGAGTATAAATTGTGTTTATATTAAGATGACAAGGATCGACTGGTATTTGAGACATATGTCTAATAGATGTTGTACTGACTTGAATCTATGATACCGTAATCCATGTAAACATTTTTAAGTCAATATATGTAATTGTTAGAGTTTTCATTTTTTGAGAACGTGTATGTGATTTGATCACGCCTAATTTTGCATTAAGTATTTAAATAATCCCCTAATGACTATTTACGTTACATGTTATATGTTAGATTGTCTGCAATCTACAGTGTTTTCTTACTTTGTGAGCCTAAAGTGCGACCACCATTCAACTACGTATGGACGTGCGATACGCGTTTCAAGTTCTTTATCATAATTTTTGTGATCATCATAAGCTTTGCAAGAACAAACAATTAAGAAGACACATGGATATAAGGACGAACTGATGAATTTTGCTAATTATAAAAATCTTCTGTCGTTCAAGAATTTTATACATATATACTCCCTGGTTTCCTTGATGTACAAGAAGAAACCCTAGCATTATATTTTCTTATGCTTTCTATGGTTAGTGTAAAGAATTTTTTTTTGAATTTTGTTGTCTCAATATTATTTTAAATAATCATTAATATTTTATTAAAGAATGATGACTTCTTGCCATCATGGTTGACGACTATATCGGATATGCACTGTATAAAACGAGACAAGTGCAGCCATATTTTTAAATGGCAATATTACGTCACTATACTACAACAACACCGGCTTTTTTTTTGTTACGGTTTTGTATTATTTGTGTACGTTTTTATCGATATTCCAATGTAACGCAAGCAAAACGCTAAAGAAAAGAACATTTAGAATAATGGAATCTTGCTGCACGTTTCCATTTAAGCAATTGGAGTCGCTGGAATATTGGACACGTTCCAATACATGAAGTATGAAGTCATATTTTCGAAAAAGCTTTTTTAATGTAAAAAGAAAAGCTTTTCCTACGGCATAAGAAGTTAAATGTCGTACTAAAATTACTACATTTACTAAAAACAAAAACAAAAAAAAAAAAGGAAAAAGAACAAAAACAAAGAAAAAAAAGAAAATAACAAGAACAAAAAAAAAAACAATGAAATCTATACTCGCCTTGGGGTGCATTTTCGGTACCTATCATCTAAGAGAAGTATATGGAAAATATTATTTACCTTTTTGTTAGTCGGACAATGGATCGATGGCGACCATATTTGACCAAAGTTTTTAACAAACTGCAATAAATTATCATATAAAACATTTCAGTTATATATACGATAGTTTCTAAGCCAATGATTGTTGTAAATATCTGGAAATTTCCATTATTTGTTAACGATTGTTGCAGTCTTTCAAATTCTTGTGCTGCAATCTTATATTCAAAATAAGAGCATCTTCATCAAAAAAATATTTGCAAAAATTCTTAACGAGCGATTCGAATAATTAAATTAAATTAAATCAATAAAAAGCACGAATGTAATCATTTTCCACTGTCCATTGATGTTTCTGTCAATCAATCCATGTATAAGAACATCCACGATATTGTATATATCTATTTCTATTATAAATGGCAATGTGTGTGTGGATATAAACAATTTTTGTTTTAATTTTTATCTTTTATTTTAAATTTAATTTTCTTCAAATTTAATAAAAAAAACTTCTATTATTTAAAATTCAATAAATGTATACAGATTTAATAAATTTAATTTTATTCATATATATAGTTTTTCTTATTTTTTTTTTTTTTTTAGAAGCATATTTGTTGGGAATTTTAAGTCAAATGTTGTTTGTGGTGTCTATAGTTCATGTACGTTCAGTCACCTTTGACAGTATAATTGACGACATAACATTGGCTTACGTGTTTTTTTCTAGCATTACAAATAGAGTTGTAGTTAACAAACTTACTTACTTACACACACACACACACACATACACATGTTACATAGCATGTATGCACGACTATGCAGACTACTTCGACACATATTCAAATTTACGCTAAAACTATGTATGCATTACATAATATTGCTTCTAAAATTACTCTTAAATGCTTCTAAAACAAATAATTAAAGGCAAATATTCAAATATTTAACAAAAAGCGATCGCTATATAGTACCGACTTCTTTGATTAAATCGCATTGCATTTCTATGGGGAAAAATGAAATATAATAAATGAATAATAAATGAATGAAAGTCTTGATGCCTAACATCGTTTCAATACCAAATACCAAATATGTTTCATATATGTATATGAAATACGCTATAGAACTGTAAATGAATCATAAAGAAACTCTTGATAGTATGCATCATAACTGCATACAAAACTTCAATCGTGTTAGGCTCAACAGAGATTATTACGAAAGAGCAAGATGCTTCGTAATTGACGAAAGACAAAAGAAGAAGAATTTGCCATCTATCAAACAGACACACGTCGTTATATTCGGTTAAAATGTCATACATTTCTTTACGAAATCTTCATTACATAGTTTAAATTAACTATTATACATTTTGTGATACGGATTTAGAAACTTTGTTTCAGTAACATTTGCAAAACAGAACTATCATCCAAGGCGTTATAGTATAATATTTGCAATTTTACGATATGGATTGTTCGGTAATTGCTGAACGTGCTAAAATAATAAAATCTTACTATAAATATTATGATTCTAGAGCATTATACACAGGCAGATTACGTTCGATATAATCGGGAACTGTAAGACATTTGTTAAGGCCCACATATGATCGAAACGTATGTTCGATCGAAAATATTAGTGTTGTTAGTTAAAGTGTCAAAGAAGATCCAAATTTATCCATTGCACAGGGCGGGCAGCATTCTGGTCATTACAACCACATGATTACCAATTTGTTTTGCCATGAAATTGAAAATGTAGATATTGAAGATATAGGGTTTCAATAGGACAGTGCTACAAGCCAAACAACATGGTCCATTTTGGTGTTATTCGGAAAGAAATTTCTCGTACGTGTACATTCATTTTTAATAATAACTTTTTTTGTTACGCACAGGATCGAGTTTATTCGGGCAATCCTCAAATTCTTGACGCTTTGAAAACGAACATCCGGACTAGCTTTTGCACATTCATCAAAAATTATCTCAAAAGAGTCCAGTTCTATAAAGTGCCCCATGGAGAACATTGGAATGATGTTGTGTTTTACAAGTAAGGGCAAAGTTCAAACACTATACATACGGACAACAAACAAATTTGACTCAAATCTTAATCAGAAGTGTATTTCATTTATACTTACAACAAAACTACAAAATGGATGATTCTGTATATTATTTTTACAGAATGCTCAACAAACTGTTTTTGTAAGAAATATGAAAATCGTATTTGATCGTAAGCATGTCGTGTAGAAAAAATTAAAAAAGTTTAAGGCTCAAAATGGTAAGAAGTTTTGAATACAATGGTTAGTAACCATCGCTCTGAAGCTTAAATATATCAAAATAAATAAATTAAGATGGATCAACTGTGAATTTTCAAGACGATCTAGAATTCATTAATCTTTCTTGTCGTTTTTGTATATCTTAACAAAAAGGCTTTTAATTACGGTTGTAATATAATACTTAGAAATCAATAGGTCGGAAACCAACTGTGTATGTACATGATCGTGATAAATATCAAAGTCGTTGTCAATTTACCCGTACCTGTCTGTTTATCAATCTTTTATGTCTTTTTTATGGCAGCAAAATCGAGAAAGAAGGCTAATATTCCATACATTTATTTTTAGTTTATCGCTACAAATAACGCTTATGCCAATTTTTGAACTCCAATCGTCCAAATGATTCGAGCACTCACTTAATAGAATGTTAAGCAATTTTCATATAAGCGCTTCATAGCAAATATAGAATCTTTCAATGAAAGGTATCATTTTAAATCGATCACCCAACGAAACCACTGTTTCATGAAACGTATGAAAGACTGTCGTTTAGTTGAAAATATATATCGAAATCCATCGCATTAATATCAGACCAAAAGAAGTCAGTCAAAGTTGTCTGGTAACACAATTCTTGAACAGTTACGCTCAAACCAGTAACATTTTCGAAAAAGTATGATCCAATTACACTGCCATGCCAAATTCGCACCAAATTGTTAGTTATGGTGTACGGAGAGGTTTTTCAACTATTTCTGTAAGGTTTTCAAGGCTTCAGCGGCAACAGTTTTGCTTGTTTTACGTACCCACACCCATGAAAATCAGTCTCGTTGTTTAGAATAAAAAATCGTCAGTTTTTTTTTTGTTTTCCTATTTCTATATTTAGTTATACGAGTATGATCCATAGTCTCTTCTAATTTTTAGTTATAAAACGTCAACGCAATGGCAGTTGCATGCTGACAGTTCAAAAATCATGTGAAAAATTAAAATGGCACTTTTGTATGGTTGAAAGACTCTATACTTAGTATCCTCTTTCTTCCGATTTTTTAACTCAAGAAAAATTATTTTTCTTGGCAAAATTATTTTCGTGGCAACGAAGTTTAAATTCACTTTCCTAGGAATGTTTCAATTTCCCAAAATTGCGTGAATTTTTTTGACGAAATTATATACTTGGCACACATACAAAGTTCGCATTTAGCTGATATATAGATGGTCAACAAAATAATATGAATACTATGCAATATAGTAACAAGGTTGTGATGAAACAGCACAAGACTATCGTGATAAGAATGACAACAGAACTTAACATTCATTTGAGTGCAGCAAGTTTGGTAAAAATAAGACGGCAGCACCTTCTTATTAATAAATAAATATTAAGTTTCTGTCAAGTGTTCATATCATTTTGTTTATATTCTGGAGATTACTATAAAGTCACATGGAGAGTCAGTAAAATTTGTTTGCAACCTTAAGCCAATTATTCTATATTTGGTTGTTGTTGAATTATAGACTCAAAATTTGAAATTTGATCTTGAAAGTTTGCTGCGTAACATCTAAGGCTCATGGTGGCTAGTCAAAATTCGCTCGCAAAAACGCACTTAAATAATTACAAAAAATAAATAAATAAATAAAATATAGATTTTAGTTTATATAAATTTTTCTATATCTACCGGGCGAATAGATCTTTTCCACAATTTGATCACTACTGTTGGATATATACTTTTAAATCTATAGTAAGCATTGTTTATATTTTCTACTTATTATATACTGTATTGAATACATTTCATTCAGTTACTTATTAAATAAACTCACGACAACTACAATGCAGTGTAATTTAAAAATTAGTCTAAAGCCGAATGTGATAGATTGCAGAGAATGCGGCTTTTAGAACAACCTACAACTCTTCACCTATTACAATGACGATTTGGAAGCCAATTGCAGTGTAACAGTTCTACTTTTGTATCAAAAAAAAAAAAAAAAAACTTTTCCTTTATTTGACCTACAAACTATGCTTGGTTTCGATTTCCCTAACTTTTTATCCCTTCCATTCCTTGAATATAAATTCTTATTTCTTATGCTTACATTCACTATTACTGCTCTGTACAAATTTATCATTCCGTGTGCAACACCTTAGCGGTCTCGTAAAGTGTATATGTTCTTAATTACCCAGCGATTCCAAACTGATTTCAATCAAATTCATTGCTTGTTATGATTTCCAAAAAAATGTTCTAATTTTTCAAACTTTTTTACGAAACCCTACTCAATGAATTGAAATAAATCTACTACATATGTTTAAGTATTTGAATATATTTTTCTTAATTATTAAAAAACAAAATTGCGAGGCAGCAGTTTTCGCAAAAAAAAAGACACCGTTTTTATGCAGGCTTAAGGGATTATACCGCTGTAATAGGCTAAAAAAGCGGAGCTTTTTGATAATTTTTTTTGAATAAAAGGAGAGGTGATAGAATAATAACATTTGACGAGATTATTAATCGTATATTTGAGTAAATAATTTTGGAAAAATATTCAAAAATGGCAACATTACAGCCATTATCGTAAGGAATGTTTAGTTCACGGGAATCCGTGGCATGCAGCATTTGAATTTTAAAAAAATTTGATTTTAAAAACAAATTATATAATCTTCATTTTTATGTCTAGAAAATGAAGTAGGATTTATTAGAAATATATTGATTTTTGTATGATTGGCAAGTGTTTGAATAAAAAAAATTGAATTTTCGGCTGAAAAAAGGGCACTCTTTTGTAAGGAAAAAATACTCAGATTAATAAAATGTTGAAAAAGATATTCAGAATTCAGAACCTGTAAAAAATTGAAATGAAAATTATTTGATTTATCCTGTGTACCGTTTTCAAAATTCACGTTACCAACGAAAAACGATTTTAAGTTTTTGGAATGGATTATAAACATTTTTTATTATCATAAATTTTTTAGTATTTTTTCCATTAATTTGCAATCCGAGGACCATATAACTGCTTTCTCATATTCAAATGTTGCATCCTCAATGATTTCTCTCCGAAAAAGTGCCCTTTTTACTGCGTCTATCGAAGACATTGAATCGTACGTTTGACATTTTGCGTAAACCGAAATGAGAAAAAGAAAGAAAAAAGTAGAAGAAGTATAATTCTGTAGATGAATTAGTACTCAACTCTAAGAACTGCACCCTAAAGTTTTCATTTCTCCATAAAAGCAATCAAATCTCGCTCGAATTCCTTTCAATCTCGAATTTAGTTAGCGGTCGTCTCGATGAAGCTACTCGAACACATTTTTATTTGCAAATTCTCTGAATTTGCCATGAACGGCATATATTAATGCAATAGACAAAAGATTAGAGAATTTAATAATCGAGAGATTAGGCTAGAACTTCCTAACAAGGTTTCACTTAATGCAGTCACTATTTTCGAAGCGTTTACGGTGAAGGCCGAAATGTAAAAAACAAATTTTTTTTTGCTTGTAATGAATTTTTTTTACCGCGCATTCTAGAAGTTTCAAAGCCTAGATTAAGCCTATAAAAAAAAAAAAATTATTTTTGGAAAAATTTACAGTTGCCTAACTGTTTAACTCACCACAACTTGACTTTTCAATTATCATCTGTAGCTTCATAATAACACTGTCTACTGAAGTATGTAGAATTGTTTGAAAATTTTGCTGCAAAGAGAGGGCATCAATTTTATTCGGTTGTAAAATACATTAAAGTAAACCGAGTCGAAGCAATTTCAATAAAGAAAGCATATTATTGAAACTTGCAATGGGTTGGGATAAAATACAGTTACGTAATTTCACTCGAGATGTCCAATATTCAATCCGCCGTAATACCTCTTAGACATCGTTTGTGAATATTTAAAGGATCATTACCTCAATAACGTATAGAAAAACCTTTGCAAAGTAGCATTACACTTGAAATTTAGTTGATAAATATGTGATTGCTTATATCACATCTTGACATTAGAAATAAGAACATATGCATGGAGGCAGGCAATCAAGTTATAGCTAAAGTTCCTTAAATTTCATATTAGTTTTTAAGTGAACATCCTGCCATTAGTTACCCAGATATGAGTTGCTTTAGCCTCCGTCTTCATCTTCACCTCCATTAAAGAAGAGAGCATCGAAAAATACTATTACGCTAAAAACTTCAAAGCTGTATGAAGTCTGAAGTGATCGGTTTTTTTTTCTGTCAGTATCAGTCATTCAGTATTTTAAATTGTTGTTATTACACGTGTACTACGTAAAACTTATGTGCACAAAAACGATGTTTTCAGAACCATTATATTGAATAAATCTATTTGTAACATAGGAGAAGACGTTTTAATATTCAAGTCATTTTCCCTTATCGTCTGTCAAAAGTCAAACTTAGCTTGCCAGTCTTTCTGTAATGGATGTTATGAGATATACATACATGTGTGGAGGTAAAAATTGTGCAAACGTTTATTACGTGCATGTGCTAGATATATATGGAGAAATAAAACATTCCATTGGAAATTATTTTGGGTTAGTTTTAAAAACATGCAACAACAACGCAGGCATTGCACACAGTTAGAAATATTCATCGTCATGAATCCTTTTGCACTTGCCGCAGCGGTTATTGTTATTGCTGTCTTGTTGTCTTACTGTCTTGTTGTCGTGCTGTCTTGCTGTCTTGCTGTCTTGCTGTCTTGCTGTCTTGCACTACGCCTTGATGAATAGAATGTCCTCGATTTCAAGTTTTGTTCGGCTCTATTCGATTTTCGTGTTTGTCTGCATAAGCGTCCGCTTGTGTCCACATTCATGGATCAATTTATATACAAATACCTCCACAAAAACACATACAGCACATGCAGTTGGCAACAAATAACTAAAGTTGTTGTGGGATTATCGTAATGCGGTTGGTTCTATTTTCAATATATGCAGTCAAATATGTGTATACAGTCATGGTCGCATAAATAGCACAGGTTTCAATCAAAATTTTTGATTAAAAATTATTTCATTATATAATTAAAAATATTTCTTTATTTCTTTAATTAACAGAATTGTTTATCATTATTGTAATGAAAATATTTTACTATAGAAAATTTATCGATTTCGGTACACATACAGAATGCATTCTAGAGTCGGTCATAATAATAGCCCAAACAAAAATATAAATAAACTTTGCAAATAAAATACTCTCGTTAGTTTTCATAATTTTATAAATTATATGTTAATTCATACTCTTATTAAAAATTATATAAATTTATATATATATAGACAAATTCATCGCGCATTCCTTAAGAAAGACAAATTAAGATTAATTTGCATAAGGAGGAAAAAACAAACGGAGTTAAATGAATCTGTGTAGTTTCTAACGCTATTAAATTAATAGATGAAATTGTTATTTAACTAAATAAATGTAAAACATGTAAGACAAGACCAAAAAAAAATGTTTCTTCTTCGGTAAGAGCTGCAATATCACGTGAGACCTATTCAAGTCCTTTAAAGATGTGGCGAATAAAAATTGCAACGGATTTGACTAAGATTTGTCAGGTAGATTGTGAATAATGCTTTTTAGATGAGAATAAGATAAAATAAATTTCGTTCGTCAAAATTCGACATCCGCATTTATATCACTGACGGTATACATTTCTCCAAAAATTTATTTAAGAGTAATAAAGCAAAGATGACCAAAATTAGTAGCTTGCGCACCGTTTCAAATATCAAGGGCACTATCATTTAAAATGACAAGAGCACTATCTATGCATTAAATCTAGAAAAGCACGGTGGGAGCATGATGGGTAGCAGTATAATGGTTTAAAGTGTCTCGTTCATATAAAGGAGAGTTTCCAATACTTAGACATTTCAAAATATACAATAAAGTCATATATGTTCAGCTCTTTACCCATAAATTGAATCTTTGTGCACAACAACGACGAAAACAGTTCGGCAAGGATTACAAACAGATTGGTTTTTGCCGTAAAGTATTAAAGTACTGGCCACAGCATAATGTTCCGATTTTAGGAATGTAGTTCAAAACAAAGACCAAAATCAAAAATACTTAAAAATACCACTATACTATGTACAGTCATCCAGTAAGTTTGAATGTTGTATATCGTAGAAGATATGTCCGAAGTTTATCGAAAACATGGGTCGGACATATTAAGTAATAAGAGAGAAGAATAAGTTGTATGAGTATTGGAGGATTGGAGGTCTAGAGGACTTCCGTATCATTAGGTTTAGCTCTACTATATTAATATTTCTTTTTTCTTTATTTATAAATTTTTATATTATTTTCTTAATCAAAAGACAATTTTTTTGGAAATTTATTAAAAATCATTTAAAACATCTTTGCATTTATTTTCATGACAAAAGTCCACGCTATTAATGTGGCCAGTGCTGTATTCATGTAAAAGATCTATAATGGGTGCATTGTACATGCTTTCACAAGCCGTGTATACTTGAAATGATTGCTGTAGTTGCAATTGCAGCCATAGATGTTAGCACCTACTAGCGGAGCCATTATCTAAAGGGTTTGCCGGAAACTATTTTGAATGCTATAAAGATATTTTGCAAGAAATGAAACAAAAAGAAAATAAATAAAAATAATTCAACGAAAATACAAAACGATGAATACCAGTTTAATTCTGCCACATTTCTGCTGTAGCTTATATCGAGTGTGAATGAAATGTTAAAAAAGAAGTTATTTTCGCTAAACATTTTCAAAACACATTTTTTTCGACTGAAATAATTTGCCCTAGATTTTCCACTACATATGGTTTAAATGGTATTTTAAATAAAAGGGATAAAAACATAATTGAAGAAAATCTATGTTCAGAAAAAAAAAAACAGATCAGGGCGTAAATCTTTTACGAGCAAATAAAAACTTCAGTAGACCGCAATTAGAATAAAGGATAAATTTTGTATTCATAACAAAGCCAATCCTTTGTGTGCTACTTTAGTATCAAGACCCTGCATACAATACATAATGAATAAGCACCGTTTTCACAATGTACGTCGGTGTAATATGTAGACACATACATACATACATACCTATGTACTTTCTCTTAAAGGAACTACTTTTATGTATACAATCATAAGTTTATCTGCATTATACTTTTATGCATACAATCATAAGTTATGCTGCACGGTAAATTGAAACGAGTAATTTGAACTCCTGCCAATATAGCCAAAAAACCTAATAAAATATTTATCGTGTTAGCCGTGTGCAACACTTATTACCTATATATAGATTTATGAATTTTATTAGAAATTTCATTTATTCTACTTTCGAAAGGTAAATATAACATACAATAACGGTATAATACATGCAAATATTGTGAAAGATTATACGGGAGATAAGTAAGAACGTTGCCAGCAATAACAAAACAAACTACAATATATTTATATATATATATATATATATATTGTGGCGAAAATCACAAGCTTTGGCAAAACCTATGCCAGACGAAATTCCTTCTAATGCGTTAGCTGCCGCGATCATAAAAGGCTCATTTGCAACGTCAATAATGATGCAAATGCAAAGATTGAGGAAAAATTCCCGCGTAATTTAACAGGTAATACGATTAATGAAACTGCGCTGGGAAAACTAGCAGCAAAAGAGATTAACCGGTATCGCAGAATAGTGTTCATAAGGTTCAATAAAACTACGCCGGAGAAATCCACCAATAAAGTATCAGCAGCCACAATAGAGTGCGACGTAATGTTTGTGATATTCGCAAAGTTTATAAGCGGAGCATTCCGCTTAACATAAGTCAGTCGAAAGGAGCCAGTGGCAAGAAATCATTCTTAATAATCACTCGGAAGCCAGTCCTAACAGTCAGTTGTAATAAAGACTTGTATACCGATAGCTCTATACGAGAATAGAATAATGGTATTCGAGGCAAATAAGCATTAGAGAGATAAATAAATAAAAATAAAATGTTAAAAAAAATGTTAAATAAATGTGAAAAACATGGAGATTGTAAATAAAATCTACGTTTTTCATGATCTAGCGATACCGACTTTGTCTAAAGGAAAAACACAAAAGGCAATTTTGTAACAACATTATATACAGGGGATAGACAAAATAATATGAATACCTGACATTATAAACGATTTCGCAATTGTAACCCTTCTATGAATGTTAGCTTTCTGGAGCTCTCAACGTATTGTTTTTGTCGAAACATACTGTACTTAAGTAAATATTGAGTTCTACTGTCACTTTCACCGGAACAGTTTTATATCATCTGACCACAATCTTAATGCAGGGTCATCCACTTCGTGGTCCCGATAGAAACCTTGCTTTAATAACATATGTAAAGCGATATTATCGTCTATAGCATCATGTGTTTAGAGAAACGTTTGCCATTTTATAATATAAACCGTTTAATAACTGTTCAATCTGTTAAAATAGTAAAAACTTACGACAAAAATGCTTTTTGGTTTTGATTCGTACGTTACGAGCAAATATGGTCGGCATAATTGTCCTTTCCAGCGCATTATAGGCAGAAGTGGTGAGAAATTTAAAGAAATTAAATCTCTAAAAGATTTGTTAAGGTCCACACATCATTGATATGCACGCTCGAACAAAAATATTCCTGCTGTTAGTGAAAGTGCAGAAGAAAATTTAAATTAATCCGTTACACCGCGCGCACAGCATTTGTTCCTATCTTACGGTACATTATAGCTTATTTTGGATTTGGATTTGCATATGCATTCTTAAAAAATTCAGCTAACAAAACAGAAGTGAAGCCGGATGACCGGTTGCGCTGATTGGTTGCTCGAACAACAGCGTTTAGATAACGTGATAAGCCCGTACTTTTTTGAAAATAACGAGGGTGTGACACGAACTATCAATTCTGATCACTACAGCCACATGATTATCAATTTCTTTTGAGTGAGAAATTGAAGATGCTCGGTTTCAACAGGGCGGTGCCATAAGTTATACAACATGATCCACTTTGGTGTTGTTAAGTGAGAAAATTCTTCTGGCCGCGCTATTACCCACTATGGGCATTGTTGCCCAAGAAGTTTCCCGGACGTGCAATACAACGATGTTAACGCATCCCTTAACAGACGTTATTTCTTATATTTTCTTTTTGAGTACTATCGAATCATTGACCACATATGTAGATATTTATTTATATGATAGCAAATATATGTCGTACGGTATGTTAATTATTTGTGGGTATTATTATTCAAAAATACTAAGAAAAACCGATTTGACTGTTATCTGAAACAATTTTTATAAAATTTAAGAACTACTACTATACCTTGTATCTATCAACTAACTTTGCATCAGTGTATTATTGATTCGGCGGCAAATGTAATGAATACAATAAGAGCTACAAAATGAACAAATATGAAGGACTTAAAAAAGGCAAATGTAGAAATAAAACAACAAAAAAATGGCAAGAAAACGTAAACGTTAAAAAGAACTTTAATTTCGATCATTAGAAGCGAATCATATTTAGTTCATTTTTCATTTTGTTTAAGTATTTTTTGCTCCTTTTTTTTTGTTTTTTTGTCATCAATCTATATGAATTCCAATTTTTTTTTATCGATTTAATGTTAAAGTTATTTGAATGAAATTATGAAAAACTGATATTATGAAGAAAATAGCATCTGTTTTAATATCTTTTATTTTTATAGAGTTGATATGTAGTTAATATGTATGCCAAGAGTATTTATTTGCAAACCAGAGATTAATGTAATTTAAATTATTAATAGATTACTATAAAAACAAAAGAGAATATAAAAAATCAAAGAAATCAAAAATACAAACGTCTTTAAAGATATCTTACACATAAATTTAATTATTATTGAGTATTATGGTCGATAGATAGCCCGAAAACTACGAAATCTTGCATTGGAACTAATGCTTAAGTTTCAAGTGCTATTAGTCTTATGAAAAAAGAAGAAAAATCAGATTTTCCAGCGCTGTAAGAAAAACTATCTTTCTTGCTAATTCCACTAAAGTGCAAGGTCTTTCAACAACTCTTCGAGCTATCAGCCCACAACTATTCTTAGGATAACATCTGCATAACATGTGCATACATTGCCTTTATTAGCGGTCTTGTGGTGTTTTTTTTTTTTTTTTTTTTTTTTTGATGCTGTGGATATGGACCGTGTATATTTTCAGCAGGACGGAGCCACTTGCCGTATCGCTGAAAGTGAAAAATTGGCTCCGCTGCGTGAGTAATTGTTGAAAGACTCAAAATTGAAAATCTTTACTTGTAAACTCATGGTATTCGAACATTGAAATAAAAATCTTAAATTAAAATAATTAACTATAAGCTGAAATTATAAAAAAGTAGCATTATTTTTATATAAATATTTTAAGTAATAGATATAATTGTTTTTGACTTTTTCTCTTAAGTTTATTCCCAAAAATTGAAACTTTTGTCAAAATATTAAAGCATATAATAAAGCATATTATAAATGAAATATACTGCTAGAGTGCTATGCTATAGTTACGCTACTTCAATGAAAGCGTAAAGGATGTAAAGGATTAGTACAGTTTTACATAATGGGAGTTGTAGGAATGTATGGCAGATAAGACTTCATCTCTATTAATATAATTCAGTTACGATTGTTTTTTTTTAATGTAAATTACCCAAACAAATAAGATTAATATGATTAAATAATAAAATTTTATTAGTTATGTCGTACAAATAATAAAAAATTTTTTTTATTTATTTCAATTACCCCTAAAATAACAACAAAGGCACATATGCTCTAAGTTACTCAGTGACTTCAATTATAAGCTGTAAATTTATTTACATATATACGAAAATAAATGAAGAAATAATTTATTTCGGAATACTCTCCGATTAAATTTATATTTTAATGTAAATCGCTCGCATAAACTTCACTTTAAACGTTTTAGAAAAATTTGCGTAATAATAGAATTATATTTTTTTGAAACTTTTTCAAATGATTAGTTGGCCACGAAAGCCACTTGATGTAATCCAGCTAATTGAGAGAAGTCTTTAACAAACTAAATCATTATTACAAGACTAAACGTTACAAGATTTACAGTAAACTATGTTAAGTAATTGCCTTACGGCTGCCCTGGAAATTCTTTTACCATTATTTTTTTAACGCTTTCAAATAATTTCTTATTTTTTTTTTTTTTACTAACGAAAACTCTTCACAACTATTACTACATGAAATGAAATTTAAAAGGCGGTCTTTTCGAAAATATGTTTCTCTCAAGCTGGCAGTCTTTGTAGCGCTTTCAATTCCCAATTCAGCAACTTTAAATTTCATCTACAAGTTTCACAAGGGAACACTTAACATTCTCTTGATTTTTTAGTTTTAATTAACTTTACTGCTTATTGACAAGCGATTTGTTAACAAAAAATTGATGACAACAAAATGAATGAAGGACAATAAAGATTGTTTTTTGCGTAAAAGAAATGCTATTTCTTTTTTTTTTTTGTTTAAGTAAACCAATATTTTTAAAAGATTCGAAGCACTTCATTAAATTTTGAATAATGTCTAAAGAATTCTTTGGTATTCGTTTATATATAAAATTATGATCTGTAGTAATATGGCCCAGAAGGTAAATAATACTAATTAACTAACTTTATTAATTCCAATCCTATTAAAATTTTCAACAAATGAACTGATTTTAGTAGATTCCTCCCGCTATCAAGCTCTCGCCAAGCAGTTAAATAAAATTATTATCGTTATAATTTATTATGTAACTCAGATATATACTAATATACTTACATTCCTATCGGATACATAACGTATAAAAAAAAGTTCTATAAATAATAACAATAATAATAATAATTTTATAATTCGATTTTGCAAAATTTGATTTATTTTCTTCTCTGTACAACTGTACAAATATATAGAATTAGAAAGTTTTTAAAATCCACCCATCTCTGATATTAAAATATTTATACCGTGAAAAGTATTTTAAAAAACAATATGCATTATTTCATTATATTTTTGGATTTTTTTTTTTTTTTTAATTAATGAATTATTTGGCTGAGGAGTTCATGAAAGAGGAGGAATTTTTATATATTGTGGAATTATCAGCTATGAGATGAATATATTATCTTGATAGTAATATTCTAAAGGTCCCTTCAAGGCACTGGTAACAATTTCGCGATAAATATCTTTTACGATAAATATCTTTTAATTTTAATCCATTTTAACCATTTTCAAATTAATTAACTTTCTATCTCTGAAAGAAGGATAGACCAACCGACGTAGAAGATTTTACCATTTCGGAATGTCACTCTGAATCTATATAATTTATGGGATATTTAAATTGTATTTCTAAAAATTACAAACAAAAGCAGAAATCTAGAATACCGTTATCCTGTGGAGGCGAATATGAAAAAAAAGAAAGAAGGAAAATGTGATGAAAGCTTCAAGGTTATTGCACCATATTTTGTGCATGAAAAAAATTTAATGACGATGATTCGTTTACGTTAATGTAGTACGGAAAAAACCTCAAGGCATTATAACAATAATTATCTTTTTATAGATATTTTAATTAAATTGAATTTTCAATTTAGCGAAAAATTTATAGAAATCTTGAAGTCATTTAAAGAATCAGCGGAATTCTCTCTAAAATTCTTTCTTGATGAATATTTTATAAATTTCCGGTACACACTAGGATTTTGTTGTTGCATCCCTACCCACATATCTTTGATTTAAAGAAAATCGAAGTTCCCTACCATTACGATTAAAATAAATTTCGAAAACTTATTTTTTGGAACATTTTCTGAATGATACGGATCAGTTTTTATTCTAGGATTAAATTCGAAAAAAAAAATCAAAAAATAAAAATAAAGAAAATAACGTCAAAAATTATATCTGCTAACAATAAATATATATATATATATATATATAATAGTTTGACATAAATCAAAGTTGTTCTGATGAGCTTGAACTTTAGTGAGACAATTTAAACAATAAATAAATAATAATTCGAAATTTTTGGCAACATTTCTAAAAAAAAATGTTTTATATATTTTTTACTGTATTTAAAAGAATTTCTTGCCTTTTTTTTTTATAATATGTAGCGTCTTTAATTCTGTTCTAAAATCGAAAACAGCTGAGCTTAATATAGAGCATGCGCTAGTTAAGTTTGTGTTGTATGTCACATGATGACTTGAACTACTGCAGCACAAAGTTGTTGAGAGGTGAAAAGTGTAAGTAACAATTAACGGTAAAGGCAGAGGAGGATAAAAAAGCTTTCATATGGTAGCGACTGCCAAAAGCATTTTTTACAATTTAGTATTAAGCAAACTGTAAGCTTAAAAGGCAGCCCAAAATCATATAAAGCCGGTTATAGACCTACATTGTCCAAGCAGTACAATTTCAACATTAATCTGAAGAAAATTTCAGAAATTGTTAAAAATTATAAAAAATATTAATTAAAATAATCTTCAAGTTGCAAAAAACTTATGCAGAATTTTATTTTGCTTCATACGTATAAAAAATAAAAACTAAACATAAAAAAAAAAAATTAAAGTGAAACATTCAGCTATACATGTTTTTATCGCTTCGTTAGAAAAATACTGAAAAAATCAATATCCGTCTAAAGTTTATTTCGGTTTCAGCAGTTTTTTAATTTAAATTATTTAAACAATAACTAAATCGAACTTATCATAAACAATTAAATCATAGAATAAAATTTCGAAACTTTGATTTTTCTTTTAATGTAAAAAACAAAAAACTAAATTTTAGAAAAAAATAAAAAAAATTAAAAGAACATTAAAAATTTTCGCTTATATATTTTAAAAGAAAAAAAAACTCAAGTCCATTTTTGCGTTTAGTGCTTAAGAATTTTAAAAGCAAAAAAAAAAAAAAAAAACATTAAAAAACCCAAAAAAATTATTAAAACATTATTTGGCCAAAAACAGAAACGTATGCATTAATTGAACTCTGAATAAGGAAACAAAGGCTTTTTCTTGTCCATCCATTGTTATAAATATAAATATATGTATACATATATATATATATATATACGTACATATAAAGAAAAATTCTAATAAATTGTATGTTTTAAGGATTCACTTGAAAAAAAATATAAGGTAAGCTTTGGTGTTTTTTTTTTAAATTTTGCTTTAGATAACTTAATTTTTTTTGTTTTCAATTCAAAAATTAAAAATTGTAAAAATCGAAGATGTTTTTCTTCATCTATTCTTCCTCCCCTTTTTTTTTTTTTGTATTTCATTTTTTTTTCTTATTTTATACTTCAAGCATCTTGCCTGAATAGTTATTTATTCATTCGCATGCGTTTATACTCCTAACCCAATCGGAATTGAATCAACCAACCAACCAGCTACCCTCCCTAGGAAAACATATGATTAAATTTGGTTGATTACTACTGAGCTGAGTTGATTGAGGTGGTGGACGAAAGACGTTATGTACGTTTTTTTAGTTTGTTTGTTTTTTTTTTTTACGAATCTTTCAAGACAAACAGCTGTATTTTCATTTTTCATATGCAACCCAACGGACGTACATAAAAAAAGAAAGAGAAAAAAAAAAGAGCATTTTATTATTGTGTAAGGGGCATGAACAGCAAATCGATATTTCAAGTTATACCAACCAAGCAACTGCAACAATCATATGGTCTTGGTTTTCTAAACACGACTCGCAACCTTATGCAGGGGTCGTCGTCTACTTATTAACTAACGACACATAACGTTCGTGCATAAATTCTGCTGTCGGAAAAAGTGGATTAGATTACCGAATGTATTCACTTACCTCAACGACATCCTCAAAAGCTTATAGAGAATTGAGAAAAGCCGGCTATTGTTGTAATGGACATTAGGTGCATTTTGGTTAAGCTTTCAAAAACTATAAGAAGGGCATGGAAAATACATATAGAGAGAAACTACCTACCGGTAGATAGATCTCTAATGTAAAAACTTTAGTTATAAAACTCAAATGAAATAAAATAAAAATTCTCTGCCGTACGGTTCACATTTCTTCCAATTGAGTTATAAAGAAAATGTCATCTTGTGATATAGAATAATATCTATAGTGACTTGACATTTACTTAATTCATCATCAAGTTTCACGTTCGTCTTTACAGCCTAAGCAGCAGACATAGATAACATAGATTTTATTCGCACACTGCTGCAGTAAAGTTTGGAAATTTACTGACTTCCACTGGTTGGAAATTGCGTACATTTCTTTTAAAAAAACCGTTATTTCTGAACAATCTGTTTTATATAAATCTGTTCCAGTTATATATCATATAACTTTTAAATGCATTTTAGTTTGTTGTTGTCCCAACCTAATGTTTGTAAATTCAAAAAAATACTTTTAATTACGTTTAAGTAGAAAAAGTGTTCCATTTTTTTCATAAGAGGATATCATAACTTTTTTTTTTTTAAATTCATTTGCGGCTCATAAGTGATTTCGTTTGGTTTTCTTTTTCATGTAAAAAGCAAAAAAAAAAAAAAAAAAAAATAAGAACATATGTATACGGCGTTGACTTTCAAACGTTGACAAATCCACAGGCAGTACTTTAAGTTTCTGTTTTTAAATTCCTTCTAGTGTTAAAGCAGCAGCAACAACAACAACAACAACAACAAGAAAGACAAAAAAAATTCTTTGCATTTTTCATTTTGGTTTTTTTTATTTTTTTTTTTTTTTTTTTTTTTTTTTTTTTGTAGTTTGTAACAAGTCCTCATTGGAAAGAATGCACTGCAGATGAAAATACAGACAGCTACGGCTCCAATTGGACGATTATTTAAAAGCTTCGGTAAAAGTTATTGGTTGTGTGCTTGGCACACAACGCAAAGAAAATTGGCTTAGAGCCAATAGCACTCGTGCAAGATTCGGACCAAATTCCAATCGACAATTGGAATTTTCCAATTCTACGATTGAAAAGCCTCCCCATGATTAATAAACGATGGTTAATGTTTTGATATAAAGGATAACATACTGCAGTCCTTCTTCTTAATTCACGCAAAGTATACACCGAGAGTTTCAACAAGAAACTATTCAGTCTTTGTCGAGCTTTCAAAACGATTGCAACCAGAAAATATACAAGCGGCGGTATTTAAACTTCTTTTACAAAAAACAAGAAAAAAAGTAAAACTTACTAAATATAATACACTAAGAAACATACACAGGCGCAAACTCGCACATTTATACATACAAAGACACATTTAATATATGTGTGTGTAAGAAAAAATTGACAAATTTTTGGTTTCACAGTTTAGGTGTAAGATGTTAGGGTGACTTTCTTCTCCTTTTACTGCCAGCAAAAAAAAAAAAACGATATCAAACCATACTTTCTAGCAACTCCTTTAACGTTTTCATACATTCGGTGGTGGTGTTCGTAACTATCCGGCTTAAGTTACCATTTACTTGTACTATTTCACTTGAATTAGTTTGAAACCTTTTCGTTTAAAGGAAAAAAACTTCTCATTCAGTCTTCTGCCTTCAACACAGACGGGTGCGGTTTTCCATTTTACACTTTTTAACCAAAAAAAAAAAGATTTTCTTTTAATATAAAAATCTAAAAGAAACTCTATTTCGACTTTTTATCCCGATAATATTCTGAAAAGTATTTTTAGTTAAAAAAAAAAAAAAAAAAAAAAAAAAAAAAAAAAGCAAGGATCAAAGCTGAATAACCTTTTTCAAGGTATCTTATAATAATATGTGAATAAATAAGGATCATATTTTTTTTTATTTTTTATTTATTTTTTCTGCACTTGTCATCAAGTCGTCGTCGTCATTAAGGCCATCGATAGATAGCCTAACATTATATGGCTGCGAATCGGATTGTATGGGGTGTTAAGCCTTGCAAAAATAAAATAATAAAAGAATTATTGGAAGTTTTCTTCTTTTTTTTTTTTTTCTTTTATATATATTTTATTTAGTTTTCCTTTTTCTTTGCTGAGACAGATATTTCAAATATCTTGGCTAAGCTTGATCTTGATCGTATTCAACTAAGAATAAATATTTTACCTTTTTAGTTAAGCTTCTAAAGCTTGGCAAGATTGTACGACGAACGGAACGAGCGGGTGTGGTTAATTCGTTAACTGAGAAAGTCAAGACTATCATATATAATATCATATGCAATATATAACGTATATGATGGGTGCTACAAATGGAATAAAGAAATATGTCTTTATATATAAGAAATTAAGTTTCTTACGATTGATTTCGACTTTCATTCGGAATTAAGTATCGAATGAGTAGTGAGTGATTCAACATAAAGGTAAATAATTATTTTCTTTGCTTTGCTAACTACATCTATATATGTATATATATATATATATATATATTTATATATATACACACAAATATATATATATATATATTATATAAATATAATACGTAGACGCTATTTGTTTTTCTTCGAAGCATAAAATTTGCAAACATATGCCATTGAAACGATTTTCGTTTTTGTGTCTTTAAAAAAAATTCCTTTAAAAACACACATTTAAAGATATATATATATATATATATATATATATGCCTATATGCATATATGCATAAAACAACATACATCCCTAAGAAAAGCAAGATTTGGAAATTGTTCTACGCTAATAATATCAGTACAAACCGGCAATGATTACAATCGCAATTGCTATGTATGACTCATTTTTTAATATATTTATAGTCTGTCATGTTTTTTCTGCGCGTTATACTGTTTGATGGGCATTTTCTTTAGGGTGAAAGGTGTATAAAATTAGCCTATATGGAGTTTTTGTGACTATGACTTGATATGTGTCTGCATGACAACTTCAAATGCTATGATTATTATTTGGATTGTGTCCAACTAAAAATAGACTCTCGCCGAGAGAGTTTTTTTTTTTTCATAAGAAAAATAAAAAAGAAAAGCTTGGTGAACAGCGCAAAGTTGCTTCCTGTCTTTGTCAGTATCATTAATTTGAGCAAAAAAAAAACTCTTGTTCGTATCGGTAGCTTCAAATAATAATCACATGTTAAGCAGTAAGCATTATTACCGTTTCACTAGACATGAATATTTAGAGCGAACCGTGTAAATATTTGCAGATTTACAATTAAATTTGTTTGTTTTTTTTTTGTTTAAGTTTTATTTATTTATTTATTTTTTCTTTATTTTCAATTTCTAAACTTTCCAAATATTATAGAAATCGTACAAAAAGTCATCAAACTAAAGCCATGAGAGTTACTGCCATCGCTATTAAATGCCTTGTGATCTTAGCGTAACATCATATGTTTAATCTTTGTTTTTTTTTTTTTTTTAAATCTCAAGTCCCTTTATTTTATATTTTATATATATCATATAAGGTATATGTTTTTAATCTCTCTCTCTCTCTCTCTCTCTCTCTCTCTCTCTCTGTTTCTTTTTTTCTCTCTTTTCTTTCAGATATAATAATCTGCAAAAACAAAAAAGAAAACCACATCTAAGAACACACACACACTTAACAGTCAAAAAATTCGAATAAAAAACTAATTAATATATGTTGCAAATTAAATACAAAAACCAAGACTTTAAAACTAAAAGTTATAAGAAATACATATATAGACACATATATATACATATATATATATATACATATAGATAAGTATATATATATACTCCGTAGTAAATAATAGATTTTCTCCGAAATTATATCAGAATAGATTATTTTCGAGGAAAAACCTAATAAACTTTTGACTATAAAATCGAAAGAAATCACGCCATCTTCATAAGTCAACTATAAGAAAAGCATTAGACAAAAACACACAAAAACATATATATATATATATATATATATATATACGTATATGTATATGTATATAGTAAATAATATTTTAAACAACCGTACTCACAAACTGCTAAAAAAAATCCTTCAACAAGAACAGTAACAACAACAGCAACAGCAAACAAATTTGCATTTTTATCATCATTATTTTATTATAATAAAAGAAAACTCTACTCAACTAACTCTATGTTATCTGTTTGTTGTTGAATTTAACAAAAAAAGAGAAACAAAAAAAAAAAAAAAAAGAAACAATTTATTCAAACAGTTACCAAACAAACACAAGAACAATTATTATTAATATTAAAACATTAGACGATCTGAGATTTGCTTCTGTGTGCGTGCGTGCATTTGTTTGTTTGTTTGTTTGTGTATGTATGTATAAGACCGACCGACCACAAAATTGCAAATCGACTCTAATACAAGCGCAAAACGAAAAGAGACCTGCAAGTTTGTACCTGTGTTTGTGCTTTGCTATACTTAACGCAGGCTGTAATCACTACTACTTCTTAACAAAAAACAACAACACAAACAACAAAAACAAGAACGGAATAAAGAAGTGTGCGTTTCTTTCAGCGACTGAGTGAATAAACTTTTAAAGTTAAAATTTGAAAACAAACACTTTAGTCTACCAAGCAATTTGCCGAAGATCGTATCGTAAGATTGAGATCCATATACAATAAATAAATATTCCACAATATTCTAGACGGTTTTCCTTGAGAAAAGACAACAGACAAAAAACCAAAAACAAAAAACAAAAAACAAAAAAAAAAAGAAACCAAAGAGGGAAAAAACCGTTTTTTCATTTAGCACATGTACAAATTTTAAAGTTATTCGTAACAAAGACTGATTTGGTTTGAATTATATCTCGAGTGTAATTGAAAGCGCAAATCTTCTACGATTAAATAAGAATTTTCCAAAAAAAAAAAACAAAAAACAAAAAACAAAAAACCAAAAAAAGAAAGAAAACTCAAATACTACAAACAAAATACGAAATAGGAACAAAAAAACAAATTAGAATTTGTAAAATAACAATAACAATAACAACAAACAACCAACGGAATTGTGAGAATATTGTTTTTCTTTTTGGAATATTTTGCATTTCATCGAAAGGTTCCTGTTTAAGTTTAACGATTTGATAAAAAGAATTTACAAAAGAATTCAAACTTAAAACAACTAAGCGCTGTGATGGAAGAACAGGTAAAAATGAACGGTTTTACAACAAAAACTGAACCCGCTAGCATGGCCGAAATTGCGGAGGAGCAACAGCTACCAAGTGCAGTCGAAGGTACTTCTGCTCGTTCTGAAAATGTGCTCGATGATGCTGGTACCGATGGTATGGCTTCGATACCGCAGTCCGAGGCTGATGGCCGTCCTCCTTTAGAGATTGCCGGATCCGATGGAGGTGGCCCATCAAGTTTCGTTGGAACAATGGTCGGACCGCCTAGTCCTTTAACCGGTTGTTATTTGCTAATTATTTTGGGCGAGCCTCATTCGGAAGAACACAAAGACAATATCTTGCAGCATTTGCTGAAGGGTAAGTCGAAATCATTTAGACTTTTATTTACAAAAAAAAAACAAACAAAAAATAAAGAATCCTTTGATTATATTTTTTATAATTAAAAGCCGGAAGTAATAAAAACATTATCTTTATATATTTATTTATATATATTTTTATACATATGTATGTTAGATATTACACATATCTACTATATATCGTAATTCTAGTGAGAGTTAAAAATTAAAAATTGTTGTAAAGGAATTATTCCTGCATTAAAATGATTTCCTTTCTTTAAAGGAGATTTCATATGAACTTCTGAAACCAAATCAAATGTTTATTGAGACTTTATTATATCGTAATACCATAGCTACTTCCAAAATGTAGGCGTCTTATACATAACATATTTGCATACATGATTACATGCATACATACATGTGTACATGTATACAGAAATGCGTGTAAGACATGTGTAGATAAAGGGGCTTCATAATCGATTTGCATTGCTTCTGATCATCAATAACGCAAAACGAGACTTTGGTGTTTATAAAAACCCTCTATATATATATATATATATATATATATATAATTTTAACGCCTAAATGATTACTTCCACTAGAATGGTGAATGGTTGAATAATTAACGTCGCGTGCCTTGTAATAAAAACAAGCCACAGACTCGAGCTCTGTGCCTACCAAACATGCAATTCTTACATGTGTAAGTGAGCAAGTTTCGCTGTCAGTTTATACATTTTCGTGTGACTAGCTAACGACTTAATGCACACAGATCTTTTTAACTTTTCCATTGTTTTAATAGAGAAATTTAAAAAAAAAAAAAAACACCAAAAAGCAGAGAACGATATTATGTTGCCTACGATCAATACCACCATCGGCAACCAACCCATTTTAACATTACATTGAAGTATTGTATCTCTTAGAGATACTCGTGTCGGTACGTCTTCTTACACTTAAACTAGAAATGACTTTATATTTAGCTATGAACTGAGTTCTTTATATCACTTGATGCGGTATATAAATTAAATATAGACAGAAACAAACACGTGTATGCTTCAAAAAATGTATTAAAATATTTTCAATTCTCTTTTTATATATATATATATATATATACAAATATAGATATATATATAGATATATAAGAAAGTATTTCTATTATTTAATGAGCATTTCATAATTATTGCACACTTTTTTTGTTACATAAAATTTATTATCAAAAGGATTTAAACCGAAATAAGTGTTTTTGTATTTTGCAGAAGAATTCCTATGAATTCTTTGTTACTTTTATACATAGATCTCTGTTTAGAGTTCAGTGCAACTCTTATTCCATTTATACGCTGGAAAAATGAAAGAAAAAAAAAGTAGCGCAAAGGCCAACTAGCGAACGCGTTACATTGTCTCACATACAATGAAAGAAACGTAATTCACAAAATTTATTTTTCAACGTTAATTTCATGCGTTTGTTTTTTTTTTTTTTTCTTTTTTCTATTTTTTCTCTTCTATAATGAGCATAAATCTCTGCATTGCATTATATATCGATCAAATTATTCAACAGTCATACGGCTGATAACGTTACACGTTTGTCCGTTCGCTAAGATTAGAGAAAAGAAAAATTATTCACATCTACAGCGGCTCGAAAAACAGGTGAAATGATTTTTTTTTGGATTTCGTTCTCGAGAACTTCATTTAACTCGAATTTTTGTAATTTTCAATATTGATTTATTTACGAGGATTTTGAAAATTTCATTTCTTCCCTTCCCTTTTTTGCTAAAAACGAAAAAAAAAAAAAAAAAAAAAAAAATTAAAGAGAAATAAGGAAAAGTGAGGAAAAAATTTAAATTAATTTTGCTCAGCTTTGCTAGCTTTACTTGCTGTATATTTTATAAAGCAAATAATAAGACAAAGAAAATTATAATTTTTTTACATGAAAAAAAAAAAATTACAACTTTTTTAGATTTGGAAATGTTTAATTTTTTTTGTAACTTTTTTTGTAATTCTTTTAATTACAAAAAAAAATCTTTATTTCTTACTTCTAATTCATATAATCGTTTGCTCGGCCTTTTCTATCTGAAATGAAAAAAAAAAACAAAAACAAAACGCTAATTAAAAGAAAAATATTATATAATTACATTGTACCGCCTGCTCTCACACAGTGAAACATTAATTAAACATTTTTAATCTTTAAGCACTTGTTTTAGCATTTTTCTAACACTATGCAGACTATACCTTCACTATTCTTGCAAATTCTTTATCATTTATTGTATAACTAACTATTTAGCTGGTAATCGTAAACGGCAGACAATCATATTTGTGTGTCGATACACTTGTGTGTCTATATATATTCTTGTATATATATGTAAGTATTCAGACCTATATTTGGTCAATTCGTTAAAAAGAACAACAATTGATCAAAGAGTAGTGTAAATGAATAATGCTAAATTGGATTATTTGTTTATAAGTTTGTTAATAAGATTTGTTTGCTTTTTAGTACAAATCATTTACGATGTGATATAAGTCCTCACATCAGAAGGCAAATAAAGTTTTTTACGAAAATTCTTCCTAATGTAGTTATAATTTTTAATGACATTTATTATTAAATTACATATGTTATACATACATTCATTCATACATACATACCTACATATATATAAATGTGTGTGTGTGTGTGTGTGTGTGTGTGTTTGTGTGTACTTAATTCTGTCCGTTCACTTCAAGTCCATATTATTATACACGTAAGTTAAGCATAGCAAAAGCTTTAATGCAAAAGAAATATAATTAAAAAATTTTTTAAATAAAATTTTTTATTTATTTGCAATTATGAAGTGGAGAGTGAAATATATACACGAACTACGATGCATAAATTATCCATAATAAAATCACACGATTGAGTAGAAACTATCTTAGACAGCACCGCAGGCAAAAAGAAAAAGAAAGAAATCTTGATAATGAATAAAAATTTTGCAATTAAATGATACAATGTATTTAGAAAATTGTCCTTATAAGATAACATATACCCGACGCCATGACATATCATTTGAAATATATAAATTTTTTTTTTAACAAAAGGCAAAGGCACGAAATTATTTTAAAGGTTATCTCCAAGCAATCTTATCAGCATATTTGTAATTAAATTACGCAAATAGTTATTAGCTTTTGATTTTGATTAAATAAAAGAAATTGTCCTTTTTATGTTCATGAAAAATGAATTATTCACTTACTTAAGAAAATTTGCGTCCAAGTGCTAGTATTTTCAATATAGAAACATTGAGAAACTAAAGTTCATGTAATTATTTTTAACCTTAATTTCGAGATAAATAGGTGAGGTCCTTTATATATGGAATTTATCTAAAAGATATGCCAGATGAAAAATTACAATCAGTATAATATCAATAGAAAATTAACAAAGAACTAAATAAATACCAAACTTAGAATAGATACAAAAATAGTAAATATTATAATACAAACACAATAAATCGTTGGTAACATGTATTTAGATAACAAAAGTTATTGCGATTTAATTGAAATGCAAACAAATGATGATTATTTTCTTATTGCAAACATGAACAAATCACAAAAATTGATACAAAAAAAAAAAAAAAAAGATAACAGAAAAAATATTCGCAATAAGCCTTTTACAGATTTATTTGAAACAAAGCTCAGCTATTGAAGTATTTTTATGCATTTGAACAAACAATTTCGAAATACTCGTATATTAAAAAAGGAATTCATGAAAAAAAATTCTTTGTGTACAGAGAGAGAGAACGTGACTATCGCTTAGGTCCATAGATTTTGCGAGCCTTACAAGTTTAGTTTAGCATTGTTGCAAAAAATTACTTCTAATAATTTTTACAATATAAAACAGCGTGTGTGTGTGTGTGTGTGTGTGTGTGTATGTATATACACGTATTTGTTCTATGTGTCTTTCATTATTTTTTACATCGTATATGTGTATGTATAATAACTGCGAGTGTTTATATATTTTTATATAAATGCAAACTTTTGTCTTCTTGTCGTTTGAAGCTTATTAACTGTCTTATGTTTTCTGTATTTTTCTATTCATAATGATTATATGCATAGCATATATGTATGTGGTCGTATTTATGCATATACAAACAATATGTGCACATAAATTAGGTTTTAGTGAGTGTCTATTGTTTTTGAGAACATATACATTATCTATACTGCCATAGTCCCACTATATTGGTAGGTTTGTTCGTGTAAAGTATTTAAGCGCATTTGCAAGTATCAATTAATGTATTGTTAGGTTTTTCTTCTTCTTATTTTTCTTTTCTTTTTTTTTTTTTAATGTAAAATACTACCACAAGAGATTTTTTATTATTATTATTATTGTTATTGTTATTGTTATTATTGTAACCTAAATTCTTTTGTTGTAATCAAAAATTTCATCTTAAATTAATGTATTGAGAAAATAAACTGTGTCAAGCAATTTATAATGATAGTACTAAAGTTAAGGCTCTCAGATGGTATACACATGTCGTAAAGATAATAATTTAATTGTAGTAACTTTTAACGCGTGTTTTCTTCATATCAATTTCAAAGGATATAATAACGACTAAAAATTTATTTTTATCTTATGGGGACTCTTTGACGTTTACCCAACTCAAATTATAGTTACAAATATGCTGATGTGTTTAATCTAAACAGTTTTTATATCCAATACCATTTATGGTAAGAATAATGCTTTCCAGAACGACTTGAGATAAATCTTTTATTTTTATTATACCAATCAATTTAGTATACCTGTCCCTCAGTCTGTCTGTTGTCTGCCCATTTTTGATATTTTGATGTTCAACTGATGGATTGCAGTTTTCAAGATGTTTTGATGAAATACGACACACTGACTCAAGGACTAACACTTCCCGTATAAAATTGGTTTTTGAAAACAATCCTTACATAAAAAAAATAGTTCCATTTTCAATATTTCTCGACAAATGAAAAACAATCTTTAAACGATTATATAACATTTGAATTTTGTAGACTCAATCTGTTTAATCCAGACCCGCACCAATTTTGTTGCAAAAAATAAGCCTTTATATGGCAACAAAAACTAACTTTTAGTATTTTGTAATGAAACTTAGTCCAAATTACTTAGAACAGTTTACTATCTAAGTGTGAATTACTTAAGAGTATCTTTCGAAATTATTTCGAACCTAAAACGTTTATACGGTAAAAAAAAAACTCGATTTATTTTCGGTAGTTTATGACGAAAACAGACAGATAAACTACAATAGGTTCTTTGACGAAAAAAAAATCTAAATCTAGGAATCATCGCTTCACGTTTTGGCTCATAATTGAACTTTTGTTCTAAGTTCTTTTAGACTTTCAGCATAGGATAGCGTAAGAGTGAAAACGACTTTTAACTATTCAGCTCAGTTTAGCTTTAACAATATCGCCATTACTTAAGAATAGATTCAAAGAACATCTAAAATCTATTTCGACTCGAACTTTTTTTTGTTTAAGGAATTCTATTTTTTTTTTTTTTTTATAATTTTATATAGAACATAATCAAGGATATATAATTTTCTATAGTTTTTTATCTATCTGTCCAAAAGACTTCATAACATTGATTGATTGCAACCCCATTTTGTTCTTGGGCTTCGTAGTAAACTTTGAAACCTTTAATTAATATTTTTCGAAATACTGACGCTTTTCCGAGACATCGTCATAAATCTGCTGAGATTTCAAGAAAACATTTACACGGATATCAGCCATATTAGGAAAGGGCATTTGATACAGAACAGAATAATAGATAGTGTTTTTACAATGGAAGCATCGTCCTTCATGTCAATCAATCAATTATGCGTCGTGTGTTTTATTGCGAATCACAATAAAGGTGAATATCTATTTTTATGCAGGTTTCCTCTCATGGGACGTAACAGATTGTCATGTCGACTTAGAAGAGGAACTTAATGCAATTACACAACACGCTCCTGAAGGAGAGGAAGCACGTAATGGTAAGTCTTCATTGATGTACGAAAAAAAAATTCAAAAATTTTTAATAATTTAATGTATATCTACATCCTTTTTAAACTCGATTTGGCGGAGAAATTTTGCAATGAAATTAAATTAAATGTAGTTTTAACTGAACAAGGAGAATATTTCCTTTCTTTTTTTTTTATTTAATTTGTGTTTTTACTGCACTATTACAAGAACATATATTTTTAAAGCAGAGAAGTTACATTTAAGTTTGAAATGAATTTTTCAAAAATATATATAAAAAGATGCTACCATCATATAAGTTAATTCTAGTTGTTCTCTTGAGAATCCTTTAAATTCAATGCAAACAGGCAATAAGTGAATTTAATCTCAATTTAATAAGATCCGTCATGCCTCTCCTTGCTTATATTTTATGAAACCCAATCAAGGTAGAAGAAAACTATGCAAGCTATGAAATTCGACTTTAAATTTTAATTGAAAAATTTAATTTAATTTTAAATCTTCATAATTTTATTTATTAACTTCGAAAAAGGAAAAACCGAGAAACTGACATATGGAGTTGGTTGAGTGAATAATTTATAGAGTATCTGAGTGTCACAGTTCTAGATATTTAAGTCAAAGTAACAAAGCGCTGTTTTTTTTTTTGTTCACAAGACAACATTATATTCGAGACTTCAGTATTTTGCTTCTTTATTATAAATCACTATTGGGTTCATTAGTTAAAACTGAATGTGAGAGTATAGAAGAATTGTTACGATAAGATCGATAACCCTGACTATAAAATAGAATTGTCGAATTGACAACAGAGCTTGCAGTAAAGTTGTGAATCATAGTAGATCCAAAAGTTATTATGATTCTATCGTCCGGTAACGGATGTAAAAATATTGCATACGAAAATATTTTTATTACTCTTTATTAATTCTCTCTATGAATAATTTTAAGGGGAACGGCTCATTCAATACGCTAGTGAAAATTTAGTAACTGAAGTATTAATACATCCTCAATACAACACTTTGATACAATGTATGCGTAATATGCTAAGCAGTTTTACGCGTCATCGCCACATTATTCATGCTGGTTACACATTCTCAGGCAATGGTTCTTGGATATTACAGGTATCAGCACAGTTAATTTGATGTCTTATATAAACATTTGCGAATAAATGTTCTTCTAATATATGTCTGTTAGGATGGAACCTTCTCGGTTGCTGACTTTTCAGAAGCATTTCAAGAGCATGAAGTTCAGAGAGTCGTACGAGCTTACACAGACACAATTACAATGAACATACATTGTGCCGATGCAGGCTTCTGGCATACTTTACCTGAGAAAAGTTTTACCCGCTTTTGTAAAATACGTATAAATCCTACTGACGTTTTAGATACGGGTAATGAAAGCATCAATGCATTCATAGGTAGGATGGTTTCACTGTAACCTATGTATGTCACATGGAATAAATTTTATACATTTTATCTCAGATTATCTTGCCCCTATGCTAATACCTACCGCTTTGCGAGAACTAATGGAGACGTCAGAGGTTGTCGGTAATATCCGCTTTACGCATCCGACGCTATACGTTTTCCCAGGTGGTCAAGGCGATGCCGCACTTTTCGGGATTAACGGCTTCAATATGCTTGGTAAATATAGGATTTAAAATGTTTATTTTTCATCTTTCAATCATTTTTCTTAAATATGTTTGTGTTTTCAATCTCTTTTTATATTTATAGTGGATGGTGGTTTTAATCGGAAAGCTTGCTTTTGGGACTTTGTTCGTCATCTTGATCGTTTGGACGCAGTTATGTTGACCCGACTGAACAATAGCAACGTTCAAGGTCTGAGTTCGGTTTTAGAACGCAAGCGTAATGCTCATGTTTACCCACAGATTGGACATTTTTTCTCAAACATTCCGGATCGTAAAGGCGGACTTCCTAGTCCAGATGGTGACAAAGACCGAAATCCACTTTTGGTTGATCTATTCGAACGCGGTCATAATTTAATTACAAATTTGAAGGCACTTGATTTAAAACCTCAACATTGTTACCGCAACCAGGAGCCTATAAATCTATATCACAAAGTTGGTCACGGCACTTTGGATATGTACGTTATTAGTCCTTCTCGTGACTCGAGAGAAGTCAAAGAATTTCTTCAAAAGTGGAATTCCGGAGATCAACGTTTATTTACTGCTCGTGATAACCGCGAATTCAGCTTTCCTCTTCAAAATTTGGTTTCGATATGTGCTCTACTTGTCTGGCAGCCTGCTGATCCGGATGATACCATAACACGCATTCTTTTCCCGGGAAGTACGCCAGATTTCAAAATTCAAGAAGGTTTGGAAAAGCTGAAACATTTAGAATTCATGAAATATTCCACATGCACTGCCAAATCAATTGCACCAGCTCTACAAACAATCGTTACAACTCGTAAAACGTTAAAATCGACAATGGAAACTACTGTAACACCTGCCAAGCCCAGCAGATTTTTACCAGCTGCAGTCGCGGCTGTAGCTATTCAACAAGATAACAAAATGAGAGAAGCGACATCTCCAGGTCATGAAGAAATGCAAATTGAAAAGATCGACTCCGAAGAAGAAAAGCCTGCCCTATTGAAAAAGAAAGAAGACTCTATGGACACTGATGAACAAGCCATAGAAACAGGAGATGAAACCTTACCTGAGCCGGCTCCAGAAGCAGATAGAAAAATTGAAGATAAAGTTGATAGCGTTATTATTGATGATAACATTAAGGACATTGGTGAGAAAAAAATCGAAGTGGTTATCGTTAAGCCTCAACCGCAGCAGTTAATGACGGATAAAGAAGGTGTTGATAGTATTGTGGATTCTATTAAATCTGCGAAAGCAGCCAGAATTAAGAGCGAAAAACCACGAGCTGAAGTTAAACCACTGGTCCGATCACGTATTGACACTAAACCACCCAAATCCATGGAACGTAAAACTGCCAAAAAGGATGTTTCTGTAGAAAAGAAAAGTTCGCCTACCGCCACGCCACGAAAACAAGATATCAAATTATCACAACGGGAGGTGAAAGCCAAAGTTATTACTCGAGCTGCGAGGGCGAGTCCTAGTAGCACTCCCGCTAAAAGTGCTAAAGAAGCTAACAATCGCAAAGTTTTAGAATCGAAACAACAAGCTATTCGCCAAATATCATCAGTAAGTACTCGACGCACAACTACGAAAACCATAACCACATTAGAAAAAACAAGAAGTCAAGAGCACCGTAAACCAATATCACGGCGTCCACGTGGTGTCTCCCCATCTAAACGAGCACCTGGAAGTCCCGTTAAATCTGTTAAACCAAAATCAGACTTAAAGAAAACTCGGCTCGACAAAGGCGGAACCACAGATTCCAGCCTTGTATCGACACCTTCAGCAGATGAAGCAGCCATTTCAAAAAAATTACAGGAATTATCCACATCCCAAGAATTAGATCCAGAAAAACAACGAGAATTAGATGATCTTAAAGAGGAGCAAGAAGTAGTAAGAGAAATTGAAGCTGTTTTTAGTCGAGATGAAATGAAACGCCAGCAGCAAATAAAAGCGGAAATTCGGGAGATACCTAAGCAAGATAGCACTACTGAACCCGAGGAGGAAGATGAGTACCTTATTATCGAAAAAGAAGAAGTCGAACAATACACGGAAGATTCCATGATCGATCCAGAAAGCAGCATTACTAAGGAAGAAGAAATCCAAAAACATCAACGAGACTCCCAAGAATCAGAAAAGAAACGTAAAAAGAGTGCAGAGGAGGAAATTGAAGCTGCTATTGCAAAGGCAGAAGCTGAAGCAGAAGAACATAAGTCTCGAATTGAGTCTAGAATTTCACCAGAGAAAATTGCCGAAAAATCAGAAGAAATTACCCCTATCCCCGTTGCTGAAAAGAAAGAAACTGACTTAATTTCATCTAATAAAAACGAAATCGTTGAAGACGTGCAAGAAATTATAACAACGGCCAGAGAAGTTATCAAATCCAAAACGGATGAAACAATTGGAAAGGCTGAAGAAGATATTTCATCTATCACTGCAGAAGACAAAATAAGTAGTGGAAAGAAAACTTCCGACACAAAAGATGAACAGGTGGGCTTACCAGTAGAAGTAGTTCCGGCAAATTTACAAGAAAGTCTTCCAGAGGAGAAATTCTCCGCAACTATTGAATCTGGAGCTACAACCGCACCCACTTTGCCTGAAGACGAACGCATCCCTCTGGACGAAATTAAGGAAGATCTCATTACAGAAGAAAAATACGTCAAAGAAGAAACTAAAGAAGTTGAAGCTGCTGACACACCCTCTGTACACAAAATCTCAGACATTGAGCCAAATGATGTGCCCGCGCAAAAACACACCGACAAAGTGGCAATTGGATTAGCTACAGCAGAACGTGTACTTCCCATCAAAATGTCATTTGAGGTACAACAAAATCTAATGCGTGACGTTGTTAAAACCCCTGATGAAGTAGCTGACTTACCTATGCATGAGGAAGCTGATCTGGGCGTTTATGAAAAAGAAACTTCCGATACCCATAGAGTAATTTCTCAAAAAGAAGAATTGTATAAAGAAGAAAAAGAAACAGAAGACAAATTAACTGGACTCATGAAAACTACTGAAATTGAAGAAGTAGAAGATATTGGAAAAGAAAGCCCAGAGGGAAAATTAGAACCCAGGTTAAAATTGATTAAAGAAAAATCGGCACATGAGGTGGACAAAAAAGAAGACTTCGCAGAGATAGAGATTGAGAAAAAAGTTGCAAAAGAAACAACCACAAGACTTTTCATGAAGGAATCTAGTTTTATTATGCATGCTGAACAGGACACCACATCAAAAGAGGATATCAAAAAAGATCTAGAAGTTATTCCTACTCTTGAAGAAAAGAAAATAGTAGAAGTGGAAACAAAAGAAATAGCCCCTACTTTCTTAACCAAATCAAAAGATCGAGATGAAACTATATCAGTAGAAAGTTTGGCTACAATTGAAGAAGCCGCGGAGGCTGAAAAAGAAAGAGAAAAAGACATACCTCCACCCAAGATGGTTTCTTCTCTGATTCCAGAAAGCAAAGAAACAGATGCAAAGATATTCGATGAAGAGGACAAAGAATCAAAAACTGCTAAAGACAGCAAAGTTGAAACCAAAGAACAAACCGACCTTGCAGCCGTTGTCACTAGAAAAGATGACACGATAAGTGATCAAACTCCACAAGAGACAGTTATATCTCCTGCACAAACCAAGGTAACTGAAAAATCGCCTGCTGACTCTAAAAGATCATCACCTGTGGTTTCTGAAGTAGAAAGCCTTAAGGAAGATGACAAATTAAAGGATCTCACTGCACTAGAATCAGTAATATCTACAGCTGAAAGCAAGGACGATGACAAAGTAAGTAATCAAATTCGGCTAGGATCAGTAATATCCACCGGTGACAGCAGGGATTCTACGAAATCACCCGCCGAATCTAGACAATTATCACGTGCCGCTTCTGTAGCAGAAAGCGTTAAAGAAGATGACAAAATAAGTGATCCAACCCGACCAGACTCACCAGTATCAGCTGCAGAAAGCAAGGAGCCCGAGAAATCACCTGCCGACTCTAAAAAGTTATCACCTGCTGTTTCTGTAGCAGAAAGTGTTAAAGAAGATGAAAAAGTAACCGATCAACCTCAACCTGAGTCAATAATATCTGAGGCAGAAAGCAAGGAGTCTGAAAAATCACCTTCTGAGTCAAAAAGATCGTCACGTGCCACTTCTGTAGTTATGGAAGATGACAAAATAAGTGATCAAATCCAAACAGAACCAGTAACACCCGCTGCAGAAAGCAAGGAGGCTGAGAAATCACCTACTGATTCTAAAAAATCGTCACGGGCCGCTTCTATAGTAGAAAGTGTTCAAGAAGATGACGAAGTAACCGATCAACCTCGACCAGAATCAGTAATATCTACTGTAGAAAGCAAGACATCTGAAAAATCCATAATTGTTGATTCTAAAAAATCTTCACGCGCCGCTTCTATAGCAGAGAGCGTCAAGGAAGATGACAAAGTGACCGATAAAACTCAACCAGAATCAGTAATATCTGCTGCAGAAAGCAAGGAACCTGCAAAATCACCTGCTGATTCCAAAAAATTATCACCTGCTGTCTCTGTAGCAGAAAGCGTTAAAGAAGTTGGCAAAGTGACCGATCAACCTCGACCAGAATCAGTAATATCAAGCGTGGAAAGCAAAGAATCTGAGAAGTCACCTGCGGATTCTAGAAAAATATCGCCTACTGCTTCCATAGCGGAAAGTGTTAAAGAAGACGACAAAGAATTAAAGCCAGAAATATCTCCTGCACAAAGCAGGGAATCTGAGAAATCATCTGCTGATTCCAAACAATTGTCACCTGCAATCTCTGTAACAGAAAGTGTCCAAGAAGATGGCAAAGTAACCGATCAACCTCGACCAGAATCGGTAATATCTACTGTAGAAAGCAAAGAGTCTGAGAAATCCCCTGTTGATTCTAAAAAATCTTCACGCGCCGCTTCCATAGTAGAAAGCATTAAGGAAGATGACAAAGTGACTACTAAAACGCAAGCTGAATCAGTAGTATCTACTGTAGAAAGCAAAGAACCTGAGAAATCACCTCCCGACTCCAAACAATTATCGCCTATTGCCGCCGTAGTAGAAAGCGTTAAAAGAGATGACAAATTAATCGATCAAATTCGACCAGAACCAATAATTTCTACAGTAGAAAGCAAGGCATCTGAAAAGTCGCCTGTCGATTCGAAGACACCATCTCGCGCCGCTTCTACAGCTACAGAGTATGCCGAAATAAGTGCTCAAATCCGGCCAGAGTCAGTAATATCCACGGTAGAAAGCAAAGAGTCTGAGAAATCACCTGTTGATTCTAAAAAATCGTCACGCGCCGCCTCGATAGCAGAAAGCATTAAAGAAGACGACAAAGTAACCGATAAAACTCGACCTGAATCAATAATATGCGCTGCAGAAAGCAAGGAGCCTGAGCAATTACCTATTGATTTCAAAAAACCATCACCTGATGTGTCTATACCGGAAACTATTAAAGATGACAAAGTGACCGATCAAGCTCGACCTGAATCAGTGATATCCACGGTAGAAAGCAAGGCGTCTGAAAAATCACCTGTTGATTCTAAAAAATCGTCACGCGCCGCCTCGATAGCA
>KK351030.1:2704084-2747654 GCA_000671755.1 Glossina brevipalpis
TCACCTGTTGATTCTAAAAAATCGTCACGCGCCGCCTCGATAGCAGAAAGCATTAAAGAAGACGACAAAGTGACCGATCAACCTCGACCTGAATCTGTAATATCTACTGCAGACAGCCAGGAATCTGAGAAATCACCTGCTGAGGCTAAAAGAATGGAAAGTGTGAAGGGAGATGACAAAGAAAGTGATCAAATCCGCGCAGAACCAGTAATATCTCCTCTAGAAAGCAAGGAGTCTGAGAAATCACCTGTTGGCTCTAAGAAATCATCACGTGCCGCTTCTATAGCAGAAAGTGTTAAAGAAGATGAGAAAATAAGTGATCAAACACAACCAGAACCAGTGATAAGCAAGGGGTCTGAAAAATCGCCTGTGGACTCTAAACAGTCGCCTGCTGCTACTGCTGTAGCGGAAAGTTTTAAAGAAGATGACAAGGTAACTGTTCAAACTCGACCAGAATCAATCATATCCACTGTAGAAAGCACAGAATCTGAAAAATCACCAGTTGGTTCTAAAAAATCGTCACGCGCCGCCTCAATAGCAGGAAGCATTAAAGAAGATGACAAAGTGACCGATACAACCCGACCTGAGCAATCAATATCTACTGCAGACAGCAGGGAATCTGAGAAATCACCTGCTGAGGCTAAAAAAATGGAAAGTGTTAAAGGAGATGACAAAGAAAGTGATCAAACCCGGGCAGAACCAGTAATATCTCCTCTAGAAAGCAAGGAGTCTGAGAAATCACCTGTTGACTCTAAGAAATCGTCACGTGCCGCCTCTATAGCGGAAAGTGTTAAAGATGATGAGAAAATAAGTAGTCAAACACAACCAGAACCAATGATAAGTAAGGGGTCTGAAAAATCACCCGTCGACTCTAAACAATCGCCTGCTGCTACTGTATCGGAAAGTATTAAAGCAGGTGACAAGGTAACCGTTCAACCACGACCAGAATCAGTGTTATCCACGGTAGAAAGCAAAAAGTCTGAGAAATCACCTGTTGATTCTAAAAAATCGTCACGCGCCGCCTCGATAGCAGAAAGCATTAAAGAAGACGACAAAGTGACCGATCAACCTCGACCTGAATCAGTGATATCCACTGTGGAAAGCAAAGAGTCTGAGAAATCACCTGTTGATTCTAAAAAATCGTCACCCGCTGCCTCAATTGCAGAAAGCATTAAGGAAGATGACAAAGTGACCGATAAAACTCGACCTGAATCAGTGATATCCACGGTAGAAAGCAAAGAGTCGGAGGAATCACCTATTGATTCTAAAAAATCGTCACGCGCCGCCTCGATAGCAGAAAGCATTAAAGAAGACGATAAAGTGACCGATCAACCTCGACCTGAATCAGTGATATCCACTGTGGAAAGCAAGGAGCCTGAGAAATCACCTGCCGAATCTAAAAGAACAGAGCCTGCTGTTTCTATAGCGGAAAGTGTTAAGCGAGAAGACAAAGAAAGTGATCAAACCCGAGCAGAACCAGTAATATCTCCTCTAGAAAGCAAGGAGTCTGAGAAATCACCTGTTGGCTCTAAGAAATCGTCACGTGCCACTTCTATAGCAGAGAGTGCTAAAGAAGATGAAAAAATAAGTCACCAAATTTGTCCAGAATCGGTAATAAGCAAGGGGTCCGAAAAATCATCTACCGAGTCTGGAAGAATATCGCCTGCCGCTTCTGTAGCGGAAAGTGTTAAAGAAGATGACAAAGAGAGTGATCGACCCCGAGTAGTGCCGGTCACATCTCCTCCAGAAAGCAAGCAGCTTGAGAAATCACCTGCTGATTCCAAAGCATTATCATCTGATGTCTTTATAGCAGAAATTGTTAAAGAAGATGGCAAAGCAACCGATCAATCTCGACCAGAATCAGTAATATCAAGCGTGGAAAGCAAAGAAGCTAAGAAGTCACCTGCGGATTCTAGAAGAATATCGCCTACTACTTCCATAGCGGAAAGTGTTAAAGAAGAGGATGAAGACAGTGATCAAACCCAATTAAAGCCAGCAATATCTCCTGCAGAAAGCGAGACATCTGAGAAATCACCTATTGCTTCCGAAAAATTATCACCTGCGGTCTCCGTAGCAGAAAGTGTTCAAGAAGATGATAAAATAACCGAACAACGTCAACCAGAACCAGTAATAACCACTGTAGAAAGCAAGGAGTCTGAGAAATCACCTGTTGACTCTAAGAAATCGTCACGAGCCGCTTCTATAGCAGAAAGTGTTAAAGAAGGTGAAAAATTAACTGAACAAACCCAACCAGATTCAGTAATATCTACTGCAGAGAGTAAGAGCATCGAGAAAACATCTCTCGATTCTGAAAAATTATCTCCAGCTGCTTCTATTGCAGACAGGGCTAAAGAAGATGTTAAAATAAGTGATGAGGCTCGACGAGAATCAATAATATCAACCGCAGAGAGCAAGGTGTCTGAAAAATCATCCGCTGCTTCTGAAAAATCATCACGTACCGGTTCAGTAGCTGAAAGTATTAAAGAAGATGACAAAGTAAGTGAACAAATTAGGCCTGAATTGGCAATTCCCACTGTTGAAAGCAAAGAACCTAAAAAATCGCCAGCTGAAACTGTAAAATTATCGCAAGCTGCATCTGTAGCAGAAAGTACTAAAGGAGATGAAAAAGTTGCTGATGAAAGTCGACGGGAATCAATAATGTCTATTGTAGACAGCAAGGAGTCTGACAAGTCACCTAGCGACGCAAAAAAGTTATCACCAGCCGCTTCTGTATCAGAAAGTATTAAAGAAGATGGTAAAGTTATTGTTGAAAGCCGACGGGCATCAATAATGTCTACCGTAGAAAGCAAGGAGTACGATAAATCACCTGAAGGTTCTAAAAAATTGTCGCCTGCTGCTTCTATAGCGGAAGGTATTAAAATGGATGACAAAGTGACTGATCTAGATCGACCAGAATCAGCAATATCTACTGCAGAAAGCAAGGCGTCTGAAAAATCACCTGATGACTCGAAAAAAACGTCACCTGCTGCTTCTGAAGGGAAAAGTATTAAGGAAGGTGGCAAAATCACTGAACAAATTGCAGACATCGAAGGCTCTGAAAAATTACCTGCGTACAGTAAAAAATTATCACTAGCCGCTTCTGTAACAGAAAGTGTTAGAAGGGATGATGAACTAAGTTCTCAAGATCAACTAGAAACCGTAAAATCTACTGAAGAAACCAAGGATTCTCAGAAATCACCTGTCGACTCTAAAAAGTCATCACGCGCTGCTTCTGTAGCAGAAAGTGTTAAAGAAGATGATATAATAAGTGATCAACCTCAACCAGAAACCAAAAAATCTACTGGAGAAACCAAAGACTCTGATAAATCACCTGATCAGACTCGACGAGAATCAATTGTATCCGCCTCAGAAAGCAAGGCGTCTGACAAATCACCTGTCGATTCTAAACACTTACCATCTACTGCTTCTGCAACGGAAAGCGTTAAAGACGATGGCAAAGGCATTGATCAAAGCCAACCAGAATCTATTATAGCTACTATTGAAAGCAAGGACGTTGAGAAAACACCTGTCTATTCAAAGAAATTATCACCTGCTGGCTCTTTAGCAGAAAGTGTTAAAGAAGATGACGAAGTAACCGACCAATCTCGAGCAGAATCAGTAATATCCACTGCAGAAAGCAAGGAGTCTGAAAAATCTGACTCCAAAAAATCATCACGCGTCGCTTCGATAGCAGGTAGCATTAAAGAAGATGACACAGTAGATGAACAAACTAGACTTGAGCCAGTAATATCTACTGTTGAAAGCAAAGAACCCAAAATATCGCCTGCCGACACAGAAAAAGTATCACCAACTGCTTCTGCAGCAGAAAGTGTTAAAAAAGATGACAAAGTAACCGAACAACCCCGACCCGAATCAGCAATATCCACTGTGGAAAGCAAGGAATCTGACAAATCACCCGTCGAATCGAAAAAAACGTCACGTGCTGCTTCTGTAGCGGAAAGTATTACAGAAGATTACAAATTCGCTGAACACATCGCAGACATCACGGACTCTGATAAATCACCTACTGATTCTAAAAAATTGTCATCTGCTACCTCTATAGCGGATCCTATTAAAGAAGATGACAAAGTAACTGATGAAAGTCGAAGAGAATCCATAAAGTCTACTGTAGAAAGCAAAGAGTCTGAGAAATCACCCGTTGACTCTAAAAAATCGTCACGGGCCGCTTCTTTGGCAGAGAGTGTAAAAGAAGATGACAAAATAAGCGACCACGCTCGACCAGAATCAGTAACATCCACCGACGAAAGCAAAGTCTTTGAGAAACCATCTATCGACTCAAAAAAGTTATCACCTGCTGATTCTATTCCTGAAAGTATCAAAGAAGATGAAAAAGTGACCGATCGATCTCGACCAGAATCAGTGATATCGCCTGCAGAAAGCAAGGAGTCTGAGAAATCACCTGCGGATCCAAAAAAGTCATCATGGGCCGCTTCTGTAGCGGAGAGTGGGAAAGAAGATGACAAAATAAATGAGCAAACTAGACCAGAATCAATAATATCTACCGCAGAAAGCAAGGAATCTGAGAAATCGCTTCCTGACTCTAAAAGAACATCCCGTGCCGCGTCTGTAGCAGAAAGTATTAAAGAAGATGCCAAAGTAAGTGATGATATTCAGCCAGAATCACTAATATCTACTACAGAAAGTAAGGAGTTCGAAAAATCACCTGCCGAATCGAAAAAATCACCTGCTTCTTCTACATCGGAAAGTGGTAAGGATGATGACCAAGCGGCTGATAAATCTCGTCTAGAGTCAGTTGAAGGCACCAAAAAGAAATCCCCTGCTGTCTCTAAAATACTATCGCCTGTTGCAGCTGCAGCAGAGAGTGTTAAAGAAGACGACAAAGTGACCGATACAACTCGATCAGAACCAATATTACCTACTGTAGAAAGTAAAGAATCTGAAAAATCACCTACTGATTCTAAACAATTATCGCCTATTGGTTCTGTAGCAGAAGGTGCTAAAAAAGATTACACAGTAACCGATAAAACTCGACCAGAGTCAGTAATATCAACTACAGAAAGCAAGGAGTCAGAAAAACCAACTATCGACTCTAAACTATTGTCTCCTTCTGTATTGGGTCATGAAAGTCGACAAGAAAAGGGGTCTGGGAAGTCACCTACTGACTCTAAAAAGTTATCGCCTGCTGCTTCTATAGCAGAAAGTGTTACGGAAGATGAAAAAGCAACCGATCAATCTCGACCAGAATCCGTAATATCTACTGTAGAGATTAAGACGACTGACAAATCACCTGTCGAGTCTAAAAGATCATCTCGTTCTGCTTCTGTAGCAGAAAGTATTAAAGAAGATGACAAAGTATGTGATCAAGCCAGTGTAGAATCAGTAACATTTACTGCAGAAAGTAAGGAGACTGACAAATCACCTGTCGAGACGAAAACATCGTCACGCGCCACTTCCGTAATAGAGAGTGTTAAGAAAGATGAAAAAGTAGCTGAACAAACCCGACCTGATTCATTAATATGTACTGCAGAAAGTAAAAAATCTGAAAAATCAAGTCCCGACTATAAAAAATCATCACCTACTGCATCTGCAGGGGAAATTGTTAAAATGGAAGATAAAATAAGTGATCAAACTCGACGAGAGTCTATTAAATCTGTTGCAGAAATTAAGGAGGATAAGAAATCACCTGTAGACTCAAAAAAATCACCAATTGCTGTTTCCCTAACGGAAACTCTTAAACAAGACGACAAAGTGAATGATCAAACTCTTCCGGAATCCGTAATATCCACTGCAGAAAGTAAAGAACCTGAGAAATCACCCGCCGACTCTAAAAAATCATCGCCTACTGCATCTGTAGCAGGAAGTTTGCAAGGAGAAGACAAAGTAAGTGATCAAACTCGACGAGAGTCTATTAAATCTATTGCAGACATTAAGCAGATTGAGAAATCACCTGTGGATTCTAAAAAATCCGAGAGTGTTAAAGAAGATGATCAAATAAGTGTTCAAACCCGACCAGAGCCAGCAATGTCTACTACGAAGAAATCACCTGCCGACTCTAAAACGTTATCACCAGATGCTTCTGTAACGAAAAGCGTTGAACACGATAAAGGAGCTGATGGAATTCAACGAGAATCTATTAAATCTGATGCAGAAATTACGAAGATTGAAAAATCGCCCGTGGATTCTAAAAAATCATCACGTACCGCTTCTATAACGGAAAGCCTTAAGGGAGATGACGAAACGACCGCTAAAACGCGATCTGAATCAATAATATCTGCTGTAGAAAGCAAAGAATCTGAGAAATCACCTTTTGACTCTAAAAAGTTATCGTCAGATGCTTCTGTAACGGAAAGCGTTGGAGGAGATGACAGGGGAATTGATGAAATTCGGACAGAATTATTAATATTTACTACAGAAAGCAAACAGTCTGAGAAATCACCTGCCGAGTCAAAAACTTCATCACGCGCAGCTTCTGTAGCAGAAAGCGTGAAAGAAAAAGACAAAAAAAGTGATCAAACTCGACCAGAATCAATAATATCAACTGCAGATAGCAAAGAAGCTGAGAAATTAGCTGCCGAAACTAAGAAGTTATCACCTGCTGCTTCTATACCGGAAAGTGTTGAAGGAGAAGACAAAGTGAGTGATCAGACTCAAATAGAATCGATAATATCTGCTACAGCAAGCAAAGAGACTGAAAAATCACCTGTCCAGTCTAAAACCTCATCTCGTGCCGCTTCTGTAGCCGAAAGTATTAAAGAAGATAACAAAGTAACTGATCAAACTCGAAGAGAATCGATAACATCTGCTATAGAAAGCAAAGCGTCTCAGATATCACCTGCTGACTCTAAAATACTATCACCTACTGTTTCTGTAGCCGAAAGTATTAAGGAAGATGACAAAGTGATTGATCAAACTCGCCTAGAATCGATAACATCTGTTGTAGAAAGAAAAGAATCCCAGAAATCGTCTGCTGAGTCTAAAACACTATCACCTACTGTTTCTGTAGCGGAAAGTGTTAAAGAAGATGATAAAGTGACTGACCAAACTCTACCTGAATCGGTAATATCTACTGCGGAAAGAGAGGAGACTGACAAACCACGTACCGAATCTAAAACGTCATCTCGTGCCGCTTCGATAGCGGGAAGTATTACAGGAGATGATAAAGTAAGTGATCAAATTCGACCAGAATCAGTAACATCTGCTACAGAAGGCGAAAAATCCCCTGTCGAATCGAAAACGTCATCACGTGCAGCTTCTTTAGCAGAAAGCGTTAAAGAAGAAGACAAAAAAAGCGAACAAGTCCGACCAGAGTCTATAATATTCACTACAGAAAGTAAGGAGTCTAAAAAATCACCTGCCGATTCTCAAAAATTGTCTTCTGCTCCCTCTATAGCGGAAAGTGTTAAAGATGAGAAATCACCTGCAGAGTCTAAAAAATCATCACGTACTGCTTCTGTAGCGGAAAGTATTAAAGAAGATGATAAAGTCACTGATGAAACTCGACCAGAATCCGTCGCTTCTACTGTACAAAGCAAGGAATTTAAAAAATCACCAGCCGATTCTACAAAGTCATCACGTGCCGCTTCCGTAGCAGAAAGTATTCAAGAAGATGATAAAATGACTGAGCAATCTCACCCAGAATTGATAACATCTTCGGCAGAAAGCAAAGAGTCTCAGAAATCACCCGTTGACTCTAAAATGTTATCACATACTGCTTCTGATCAAACTCTACCTAAACCGGTAGCATCTACCGCAGAAAGCAAGGAGACTAAAAAATCACCTGCCGAATCTAAAGGGACATCTAGCGCCGCTTCAGTAGTGGAAAGTATTAAAGGAGATGACAAACTAAGTGACCAAATTCGACCAGAATCTGCTATAGAAAGCAAGGGATCTGAGAAATCACCTGCCGAGTCGAAAACTTCATCACGCGCAGCTTCTGTAGCAGAAAGCGTTAAAGAAGAACACAAAAGAAGTGATCAAGATCGACCGGAGTCAATAATATCTATTACCGAAACTATGGATTCTGAGAAATTACCTGCGGATTCTAAAAAATTGTCCTCCGCTGGTTCTGTAGCGGAGAGTATTAAAGAAGATGAAAAAGTAAGTGATCAAGCTCGACTAGAGTCAGTAATATCTATTGCAGAAAGCAAGGAATCTGGAAACTTACCGGACGATTCTAAAGAGTCATCACGTACCGAGTCTGTAGCAGAAAAGATCAAAAAAGATGACAAAGTAGACGATCAATCTCGACCAGAATCCGTAACATCCACTGTAGAAACCAAAGAGACTGAAAAATCACCTGTCGAGTCTAAGACGTCATCTCGTTCCGTTTCTAGAACCGAAAGTATTAAAGGAGATGACAAAATAAGTGATCAAGCTCGACCACAATCAGTAATATCTACTACAGAAAGCAAAGTGCTTGAGAAATCACCTGAAAAATCATCTCGTGCTCCTTCTGTGGCGGAAAGTATTAAATTAGATGACAAAGTACGTAAGCACCTTCGACCAGAATCAATAATATATACTGCAGAAAGCAAAAAGTCTGAAAAATCACCTACCGATTCTAAAAAATTATCACCTAGTTCTCATGTAACCGTAAGAGTTGAGAAAGATGATAAAATGAGTGATCAAACTCAAAGCAAGGAGATTGAAAAGTCGCCCGCTGAATCTAAAAAATCATCACGTGCCGCTTCTGTAGCGGAAAGTGTTAAAGAAGAACAAGAGATAAGTGATCAGTCCCGTCGAGAGTCAGTAATAGCTCCTGTTGAAAGTAGGGCGCAGGAAACATCACCTGCCGGATCTAAAAAAATATCCCCTGCTGTTTCTGTAGCGGAAATTGTGAAGGAGGATGACAAAAGAAGTGATCAAAGTCCAGCAGAATCCGTATCATCCGCTGCAGAAAGCAAGGAATCTGAAAAATCACTTACCAAAAGTGTTAAAGAATCTACCATGGAAAGCAAAGCAAAGGAGGAATCTCCTTTGTCTGAAGCAAAAACTGCGAAAATGGATCAACTCATATGCCAGGAATCATTAGTATATACGAGAGAGTTTGAAAAGTCTTCGATCAAATCTGAGGAACTACACCGTCCGCTATCTGTACCTGAGGAGAAGGCGACCGATCAAACCAGGCGCGAATCAGTGTTAGAAAGTAAAGAATCTTTAAAATCACCAGTCGGATTTAAGGAGCAACTACATCATGTTGATCTAACACATATCAAACAAGAGAAAGAAATTGCTGAGCAAAAAGGACGTGAACCATCAAAATCCATAGTAGAAGATAAGGATTACAAAGAAGATAAACATAAATCTGAATCAACTATAGATAGAAAAGGCCCTGAAGATATACCTAAGGAATCATCATATTTAGAAACAGACGTTTGTAAAAAAGATGAAATGAGACATGATTCAACAGAATCATCCATGGAAACGAAGGAAAAAGAAAAATCAGCGTCTGCATCTAAAGATATACTTTCCAAGAAAACGACTACCGTTGAAATCCTTGCACATGATATAGAATCTGATAAATGTAAAATTTCCGAATTACCACTTGAAGTGAAAAGTTTTACAACTGAATTAAGAGAGACCCATATTACTACTATGGACTCGCCAGAGCGTAGTCTAACTGAAAATGAAAAGGATAAACTTGCTTTACATGACATAAACGAAGAAGAGCTAACCATTGTATCTTCTAGTATTTTGAGCACTCAACCTGTTGCGCGTCCAATTTCACCTCGTGAGGAAGAAGTCCTTAAAATAGTGTCCAATGTCGCAAAGGTTCTAAAATCTGAAAAAGATATAAACGAAATAATACCGGATTTTGATGAAAAACAACTAGAGGAAAAGCTGAAAACTATTAAAACAGTAGAACTGCAGAACATTAGAGATGTTACATTGAAAGCTGAGCTTGATTCAGATAAGTCTTCTCCTGATTTTAAATCTGGTCCAGTGTCAATAGAAGAGAAAGATAAAATTGAAGAATCAGAAAAATCGCAATTTAAAGTATTAAAATCAGAAAAATTTTCTAAAGATCTTCAGAGCGAAGATTTAGTACAGAACACCCAAGTGGATCATTTAACGGAATCGGAACTCAGCACTGCTACAGAAGCTAGTAAAGAGTTTACGTCAATGAAAATAAAGAAAATCATAACCGAGACTTCATATATAACTACTTCCGAAATTAATACAATAACTACAAGCGACGAGAAAAGTATTGCAGCTTCAGAAATTTCAGCAAAATCTGAATTGTTAACGCAAGCCGAGGATTCTCAAATATATTCCGAAGAGTGTTCCACGGAGTCTGTAGTTAGTGAAATACAAACATCAATGCAAGATAGAAGACAACTAGAGACTTCAAGGGAGTTTTCAAAACAGAGCTTAAAGCAAACAGCCGACGAAACTCTCATACCTTCTAGCGCATCGGAAACAATCCGGCTAAGTGAAAGTTTAGAACTTCGAAAGGAATTGAAAACCTCTGGTTCAAAAGTTGGTCAAGTTAGTGAAGAAGGTTTAACACACAGTGATCAAGAGCCTGAAGTTTTAGACGATGCGCTAACAAGTCAGGTGAAAGAAATTCGTTCCAAATCAATTGCGCCTATTATGCTTACAAGTATATATAAACCATCTGCTGATCTTCAATGTTCTGACAAATTTGAGGAGGAAATAATTAGTCAACGCGATGTAGAAGAAATTTCGATGCAGATGAAATCATCGCATAAGCAATCGAAAGAAGATATTGCTATTCAAAAATCATCCAAAATAACTGTTCAAGCAGAGCCAATATCCCAAACTCTTGACAAGGACTTAATGGACCGTAAAACTCCTCCCACAGCTCCAGTAAGTCCAGGTGTATCTCGATCCTCTGTAGGTGTGACTGCAACTGTAGTCGGAACTGTTAAAACGATATTAGGTGATGGTATTATTGCAACAAGTATTCCCAGCAGCGGCCCCTTGTCGCCCAAAGACGTAAGTGGAAAATCAAGTCCAGGAGCACTAACATCAGATAGTCAGTCAATTCCAACACCGCTTGACCGCGAATCAGTCACTGAAACTCCTGAGTCTTCACCTAAACCTACTTCTCCCTTCCCTCGGGTTACCAAAGATGAACTTAAGTCTGCTAATACATTTGCGTCAATAACTGCATCTCCAACTTCATTGTCATCTGTCTTGAAAAAAGATCAAGTTTCAGAAGTGCTTCCCGATCTACATGAACTACGTGGTATTGGAAAAACCTCCGCCTTAAGTGGCAGTACTGAAAAAATAATAACAACAACTATCACCACTGTCACCAAAGTCATTTCAGCTGATGGTAGAGAAATCGTAACCGAAGAAAAAACAATTACTACAACAGATTCTTCAGATCCAGAAGGGGAAAAAGTTACAGTAACTACTACAAGAACGACAAGTGAAAGCGATAAGAGCGATGTTATTTTGCCGAAAGAAGTAGCTATGTTAAGAAGTATTTACCGTTCCTCTACGCCTGGTAGCGATGACGAGCGCGCAACGGGAGCATACATTAGTGATGATGATGTTCCCGGTTCACCAAGAAGCATTGCTTCATCACATGGCGCTGGTTATGATCTTCAACGCTCCAGCTCTGGAATTAGCAAACGTTCAGATTTTGATGTTGATGATAGTCAAGATGACATACCACCTCAGTACGGTAGCGAAGAACATTCAACTGCTCGTTCTGTCGCCGCTAATTTTAGTCACAAAATGTCTGATCCAATGAGCACTTCGTACTATGGAGCACTGCCAGACACATTTGAAGCAAAATCATGCGAATCAGCTGAACGCTTACACACAGATCACAAATTTTTGGACGAAGCTGACAAGGAATTTGAAAAAGCTCTGAAAGAGCATGTTGAAGTACGCGGAGCAGAAGTGATGTCATCGGTTACAGCAAAGTATTCGTATTCACCCTCCAAAGATCACGAAATAGAACAAAAGGTGACAGGTGCTGAGCAAGCCAAATTTCCCTTAACTGATGTGCAGAAACTAGTAAAATCCAGCGAAATGTGTTCTTCCATTCCGCTAAAAATGGAACCCGAGAAAGGTGAAAAAATTGAAACCCCAACTGCTACAACAACTGCTAGTAGTTCATCACAATCAGGAGATACTACTACTACATCAAAAGAAGTGACGTCTGCATCATCTTCGTTGAAAACATCCGATGATAAAGTGAAAGAATGGGGAAAACCCTTAGGTCTACCGTCGCCTGCCCCCGGACCAGTAGACGGGGATGTTCGCACTACTCCTAAACGAGAAAGACGGTTAGCTGCAACAAAAACCAGGCTTAATAATGAAAAGAATTTACGCAAACGTTCAGAGTCACCTCATAAGGGCAAAAAACCTTCTCCTGTCTATGTTGACTTGACATACGTTCCTCATAATGGAAATTCTTACTACTCTCACGTAGAATTCTTTAAACGAGTAAGAGCTCGCTATTATGTATTTTCTGGTACGGAACCCAGTCGCCAAGTATACGATGCTCTATTAGAGGCCAAGCAAACTTGGGAAGATAAAGATTTAGGTAACTCTCAAGATATTAAGATTAATTTAAATAAGGAATCTCAAATAAATACGTTTCTCATTTTAGAAGTTACTATCATCCCAACATACGACACTGACGTCCTAGGTTATTGGGTAGCTGAAAATGAAGAACTCTTAGCTAAATACCGTATAGACCTATCACCTTCAGCCTCTCGTTGCACAATCAATCTACAAGATCATGAAACTTCTTGCTCAGCCTATCGCCTAGAGTTCTAGGCCACGGGGATGTTTGTTGCGTTTACTGAAAATTAATATTATCTTCCATCTTAGTCATCACAACAAAATTTCTGTAGCACATTGCCATCTCTGAAATTTTAAACTATGAATGCGTTCATGGTTTTTAGCTTGAAAAAGCTTGAAGGTCTGCGCACTCAACGCCTTAAGCTTTTAATTTGCAAAACTTTAAATCAAATAAACAATCTAAATAAAGTTCGTTCTAACAATTATGTTGACATATTTTGAAAAGCGTTCAACTTGCCTATAATTCATATTGTTAGGTTCCTGTGAATACAGGTGATATTTTTATTATTGCCCTATTCAAGCGAATCTTCAACATTGAAGGAAAAGTTTCAAAAAAAAAAAGGAAAAAAAATAGATCGAATATTTGTTTTACGTCTTAACTTTTGAACTCCCATCTTACTGCGGTATGAGCTATGCCGGCTTTGAATAAGCAAACATAGTTAGTTATTAGCTCTGAGAATCAAGATGATCAAGAAGTTTAGTGTACGTTTTGCAATTTAAATGTGCACAACGGCCTCTAGTATTTAGCAAACGCACAGAAGGCAATAATATGCTCCATTTGTATGAGATATTTCATGTTGTGACGGAGTATATGTCCACTCTATAAACTTACTTAATTGTCTAATTTTTAGTTGTCTATGATGTTAGCAATGCCATCCATACTAATAACAAAAAAAACGCTTTATAGAATAATACGTATATTTTAATGTACGTCAGCATGATATCTATCCTTAAAAATTGCCTCAAAATGAGCTTACAATTTAATGCCTTATTGCTTCTTAATAATGTACCTTTTAAAAATTTCTTTGCTTAAGTAAACTCAAAAAGGCCTTCATTTCCGGAAAAATATATAAATCCAAAATGATAACGTAACGTAACGTAACATGTAATGAAACACTATTAATTAAATTAAACCAAAATTGAGATCATCAACCTAATACAATTGCCGTTCTTATCAACAAATTATTATCATGCTTATCTGTCAGATAGTGAAATACAAAAACTAGCAATAATACAAAATAAACGAATTTGTGAAAAACCAGCTACAAAATGGAGTTTTAATTAAACATTCATTTCCAGAGCTGAAGAACAGAAAATCGAATGAACCTTGGACATTGAATGCGACGAGTTTGTCAAAATTTTTTTTAAAGAGAAAATCGAAATACACTTTTATATATTCAAAAATAACTTAAAACATAAAATGCAAAACATAAGTCAGTATGCGGGACATGTTCCTTTAGAATTAAAGAAAAGTATGCAGTCAATTTTTTGTTATACAGTTTAGCAAGTTTGCTTGAAATAGTTTATGATTATCATGAGCTCAATTAAATATGAAAAGTTACTTTTACTTGGAACAATTTTCTATGATGTAAAAATGATGTAAAAATGATGTCTAATTTAGGTAAAATCTTAATTTTGTTTGTAAATATTTCCATCACTACGCTCCTAATATATTGGAAGGAATAAAAAATCCTAGTGAGACTAATAAGCTAGCCATGGGGGTTTTAAAGGACATTATTCATTATATTAACACAATAACGGTGATTTTATTGAGAAGTTGGAAATATTGTGGAAATGGCAACACTGCAGCTAATTTCTACAGACATTTTTATCGCAAAGAGGATCGGTGGCACGGTAGTGTTAGTTGCTCAAATTCAACTTAAAAAAAAAACAAAAAATACTTTTAATTTATATTCCTATATTCAGAGAGAAGCACGTAGAATTACAAATCTTTGTGTGATGAGCGAATATTTCAATTAAAAAGTTCAAAAAAAGTTCTTCTTATAAAAAGATCGTGCATGAGAGAGATTAGAAAAAAATGCTGCGTGCCCGTTTTCAAAAATCATGGTTCCAGAAAAACGCCTTTAACATTTTGATATCTGTTGTAGGCGCGTTCTTTTGTTATGATAAATATTTTATCATTTTTTCTAGCTACAAGAAAGCAGATTAAATGATTTCTTTTTTCAAAATTCAAATCAGTACTAAAGCAGCCTTACACTAAACATGTCTCGCAAAAATGTCTTCAATGTTGACATTTTTTAGTATCTTTCAAAAATATATATATTTTTTTAACACTTAAATATACGCTTAACAACCTCGTCAAATATTATCATATTAGCTTTCCTTGTATTCAAAAAAAAAAAAAAATGGCCAATAATATGACTTTTTTGGGCCTTGGAGATGGGTACTTTCAATTAAAAGAAGACAATTCGATCGTTTTATTCAAGGAAAATGTAATATAAGTAGCGCGTTGATTTATATTTCTCCGATACGGTTTAGGGAATAATTGATACAACAAGAATTAAAGAGCATATGCGAGAAGACTGCAAACTTTTAGACCGCCGAACAGACGATATCTAAGTGGTTTAGAACACCATATTGTTCATGCATTTGCGCCATGGGCCACTATAGATATAGATTTTGTTTCTTCTAAAAAAATTAAATTTATATTTATTTAGTGTTTTTTCACCACCAATGCGAGCTTCCTATACAATCCATTTTAACGTTAACCGCAGCGCATAGATTTTTAGTGGAAGGAAGTTATATTTTTTTGGCATGTTAGACGATGGTGGATGGGGGGATGGTGGACGCCTTTTTTGTTGCAGGCTCATATCTCCAATAACTTGAAATAATGATAATTGATTTGATGATTTTGAGAATAGTATACAGCCATGCAGCAATTCAGCTTTAGTCAAGAATTTAATATTGACTTTACGAACGTATAACAAGCAAAAAAATAAAACATTGACTCGAACAAAATTAATGAAAAAATATAAAGAAAAGACAAATAAAACCAGTTCAGTCGGCAAATTCTTGATATAATTTCGTGGGAAAACACGAAAAATTATAAATATGTTATGGTGTTGTCCAAAAACTAGACCTAAGTGTTCCAAATTCTGTTCACTTATTTTTAAGCCAAATTGCTATTAGACACTCATTTGCATCATAAAATATTACCAATTGGACCTTTTGCCATATAAAGGCTTACTTCTCATAAGAAAGGTTATGTAAGAGGTGAATCCAAAATTGGTCCCGCCCGTCCATAAATTTTGTACATTCATTTTATATACTAAAATACTAGTTTCTACCGACTTTTGTTATATAAACGTTATTTTCAAATCTGGCCGTAGTAATAAAAATGATCTGATCAAATGCATTTTTAATAGCGATCGTTCTTCGACCGAAATACATCGGTGTACCAAACTTAATCAAAATATGTCAAAATTGTTACCTACAGGTTTACCACAATATACATGGACAGACATCAGATAGAATCAGACACACAGACAAGCTTGTAAATCGATTCAGATAATGATTCTTGAGCTTTTACGTACATCCGTACAGACCTACTTTGTATCACAAAAAGAAGACGAAAAATAAACAAAACTAATTTCAAAATTTTATTAAGGTTCACACAAAGTACTTCATGTTCACACTGAAATGTGCGCACGCATTCTTTGTACAGAAATTTGTCAATAAAACAGAAAACTCATATATCACTTACACATGTTGCGTATACTCCATTTAGCATCACTGTCTTTATTCTTTATATACTATTTCATCATTACTGTCTTTCTTCTTTATACATCATTCAACATATTTGTATATGCAGAATATTTAGTAGAATAAGACGAATTTATAACACTGGGAGGTTATCATGTAACGCGTTTTTAATGTCTCTTATCAAATAATATTGCTTAGAAAGCGATACTATAACATCATGTAAGCAAATTTAGCTGGAGATATTGCCTTTTTGCGCTCTGTTGTTACGCCAAATTCGGCGACACTTAAGCAGTTCGACAGTTCGCTTTTGACAAATTTGCATTAAGTATAAACCAAGAAAATTTACTACACAATCTCTTTCAAAGTCGCATTTGTAAGAAAAACCAGCTGTGAAGGGAAACATTTAACCTTTACAATTAAAATTTGTGCATTTCATTATGCATATGCATATATGTTTACTTTTATACATTTATATATAAGAAATAAAATGCTTATATTTGTAATAATATTTGCTAGATTTATATTTTATTCCTTTCCCTCTTTCCTTTCCATAACATTTTTAACACGAAAACTATATAAATCATGTGAACATCACATTTTTATGTTTTTTTCTAAGTCTTTCACATGGGGAAATATTGTTTTAGTCTATCCAAGCTGTGCAACCTCTTCCATTTTGCATCTCTCTCGTTTTGCCTGGTAAAAATGTAAAACTATTAAAATTTCTATTTCGAAACCATACACAATTTCTTAATTACGTTTTCATGGAGTTTTTGCTAATCCGCAGCATTCGAATATAAATATGTCTCAAATCAATTAGATTATTATTTGGTTTTTCCCAACAGCATAGAAATTCGCATTTATATTTTGTTATTTCACTGTGTTTTGATTTGATAGATGTATAATGCATCAGGCAAATGTCAGGCAAAATTCAAGTAAGATTCAATTTGGTGCATATTTTTTTGGGAATTTTTTATGTCGCCCCCAACTCTTTCCATTTCGTGTCATCCTGGTAAAAAATACAACATTGCAATCCTCGAATTGAAAGTTTATACATATTATTACCTACATTTACATCAAATTCCCACTAATCCATACGTGTTTTATTCGAATTTGCATTCAATTTATTTCATTTGAAAATTTCATACAAACTTTGCAACTTTTTGATTTTTATTTAATTTTGTTTATTTATCTCTCATTTTTTACGACTTTTTGATTTTTACTCAATTTTGTCTATTTATCTCTCATTTTTTACGACTCTCTTATCATTTTCCTTACTCTATTAGAAAGTTAGCGATACTGTTACATGATGCTAATGAAAGTGTATAGTCTACGCCGTAAAAAAATTAATTTTTTGTTCATTTTCATTACATTTTTATGTAAAGATATTTAGTTATTTTTAACCTTTCATAAAAATAGCAATCAAATTCCGCAAAAAAAGCGAAAAGACTGTTTATGTAATTGCATCGCTCACTGCTTAGTCTGAAATCAGCGGTTTTTCGAACTGCATGCACAAGATCAATTTTTTGCTTTTAAAAGAGGAAAAGATCCTAACCAAAACTAGAATCAATGTAAATTCAAATAAGCACAAGTAAACACTAGTTCTTTGGTAATTGTAAGCAAACACATGCACTCGCTTTCTCGATTTTCGAACTTCATCTGAAAGGAATAATGACAAACAATGTTCTTCGAGATAATGTCATCGGGCGGTGATTGCTACTTCCAAATTTAATTTAATTAATATTGCCACTAATAGCCAGGCTTATCAAAAATATATATATTTCGTGTGATGACTGACGCATTTTCGAATGAAGCTTTATAAGCATCTTTTATAATATTTGAGAGCGCTCAAAGTTAAAAGTAAAAAAAAAAGTGGAGTTAAAATATCGTGTATGTATGCGCAGCTGCTAGACCCAAATCCAATGAAACTCATTGAAATCATTAATATTCATTCTTGAAGCTCAAGGTCATATAATTGCTAGAAATGTAGTCGCCGAATTAAAGCGAGCATACATCCAATTGGTTAATACTAATTCTACACATTAAAAAAGCGGAAAAATCTTATTCCACACAATAAATACACATATTAGGTAGAGATATATGTATATGTTACATAACATAGTTCATGTATTTCATTTCAACTTAACATTTCAAATATTTGCAATTATGAAAATTGCTTTAAAATATAATTTTTAATGTTTATTTAAAACATAAATTAAGCAAATTAAATAATGTTACGAATTATTAGTAAAAAAGACTAAATAAATGTGCGAGACGTTTAATAAATAAATAAAAATTATAAATAAAAATCTTATGCTCAGCAAATGTTCACAGTTGAACGTATTATTAACTAATGTTTATTAACTACTCTACATTTTACTTTCTTTGATTTGAAACATTGTAATTCTTCAGATATGGAATGCACAAATACAACTATCTTGCAATTTGTAACACGTAAGTATTGCATATATTTTTTTTAATTGTAAATATTCAATGAAAATTGAAGTTTAATTTGTTCTAATAAATCTGGTAATTGAATTAAATTTGCCACCCGAATATCAAACTTTGCGTAACACGTCTCCGTTTGTTTACTCGCATTTAAATATGTTTACATATATATAAAAAAAAAATTGTTTCATATAAAACAGTTTAAAATGTTTATTCGCTTCGGGCGAATTTTAAATACCCACCACCTTAATATTTTTGTTTTTTTCTAATTATGGATTAGATCGACCGTCTGGATTATTTTTACATTCAATTAAGGGCGTCTCTAGTATATATCCGACGTATATTATTTACGGAAAATGTCAGTTTTTTTTAAAATAAGTAAAATTTTTTTGTCTGTTGTTGGAGTGAATTGTACCCATTTTTTAAATTTAATCTTTAGAATCGATACACACATACAAACTTTTACCTTTATATCTCTATTTTTGTTAGTAAGAGCTACAAAGGCAGACGATAACCGAACATAATTCAGTATCTCCGGCTAATCAAAGATATAAAAAGGCTTTGTGAGATCTCTAATGTGGATGTGCATTTCTGGGGATTACGGGAATAAGTATACAATATTTTTAAGTCCCCTTTCTTTGGCAATGGGTATATAATTCATCATTAACAAGAGTTTTTCTTATATTTACGTAATACAATTGAACTTTTTAATTATACACCATTTGTCGAATTATGACAATTACTTTGCATCAGCAGCTGAAGTTGGGGAGGCTGAAAGGGCCATTTTTGAAAGCGTAGCTAACGAACGCTTTTGAAAAGTTTGGGAGCCATTGCTGTTACTAGTATCAGAGAACAATTTTCGAAAACTAATTTTAAAAAAATATAAAAATATTATATAAAAGCATATAAAAAATTATTTAAGAACTTTTCGCTAAGAATTATCTTACAATTTTCGAATACCAGACTCGCTGGATTTCTTCCAAGGTGCGTCATCGGGCTCATAGGGGAGAGGACCCTGAACGGGTGCATCGTGCTCCAAATGCCTATAAACGGCGATAAAATTACGCTATAATTTATTGCACAAACATTTTCATAACTTACGGGTCTATGAGATCGCTTGTATGTTTCAGTTCGTCTCCACCATCATCTTCATTTATGTCATCATCATCTTCAGAATTTGGAAATTTTGAGCAGATTTTCGTTGGCTTTAAGGTCTGCAATTCTTCATTTAAATTCTGTATAATAGTTAACAGTTCGTCTCGTTCGTTTATAAGCTCTTTTAGTTCACGAGTTGTGTAACGTGGTCGATTTGGATCATTAGAGTTATCATCCTGCGACATAACCAGATCCTCCTTTTCTTTCTCAGCCAAGCCAAGACGCTTCCGTAAATGATTAATTTCCCTGCATTGATCCTGAAGTTGAGCTAGAAAATCTGCTCGTTCTTCGCACAACGTTTTAACTTGAGTTTGAAGCATGGTACAGCGACGACGCGCATCTCTTCCGGAAGACTTCAAGCGTTCCAATTGTATGGTCATCTGCAATTGAACTAGCGTTCAGATAAGCCATTTTCCCAACCTAATGTAAATAATAAACCTACATGTTCATTTTCCTGATACTTTTCCTGTAATTCTCTCTCCTTCTCTTTAAGCTCGTCCCTTTGTCGGTAAATTTGTTCTTTCAACCTCTGCAACACTTGAGTATCACTCAGAGCAGCATGTAATTCATTGTTCGTTATGCTAATAATACTTTCTGTAAGACTTGCACCCAGCCCGGAAGATTGAGCAGATGCAGATTGCAATTCTTCAGTTTGCTTGACAAGTCGCTTGTTCTCCTCTTGTAGTGACGAAACTAAGTCTGCCAAATCATTAGTTTCGGTACGCCATTGCTCTTCGATCATTTCCAATTCCTTTTCAAAACGTTTTCGAAATTCGGCTTTTTCGAGTTTTTCGCTTTCAAGTTGGGTAATTTTATCTTTAAGCTCCTGCATGGTAACATTTTCCTTTTCATTTTTAGTAGCCAAAGCTTCTAATAATTCTAAAGTGTTAATTATTCTAGGCATTAATCCTGTCACAGCTTCGGTGCCAAATCGGTCTATGATTCGTTCATATTCTTTGCCTATGTCGGATGCTAAATCATACACATCAACAACACCTATGTCATCAACATTCACCATCACCATTTCACCCATCTCATTAAAATGAAAGCCTGGCATACGTTTGGCTGTTTTCTTTGTGCCTTTAGTCCTTTAGTTATTTAAAAAATTTTCGATGTTTTTACGAAGAGCTCCTTGGCTATAGGAACTCTAATGCACTCTTAAATTTGTGTTAAAGTAAAGAATTTTACAATGTTCTCTTTTAATTTTCTATATCGCATATAGAATTGAATTTTTTATGACTAATTTTGAAATAACAATTGATTACTTGATTCAACGATAATTTTACTGTATGCTTGTATTTATAAATAAACAAAATTGTGTATAATTTTTCCTTATTGTTGGATAAGGGAGAGAATTTGTGTAACCAATATATTTCACAAACCGCTACTATCGATACCTGCTGACGACTATTTGGTCAATTAAAATGAAGAGCATAACAGAAGATATTTAACATAACTAGTCTGGAAATGTAATTGTTAGCATGACAAATAACATAACTGTCATAATTTTTTAAAGAATGTTTTAGGTCTTAAACACATTCAGGCCGCGCTTCTTTATCAGTACTGGAAATTAAAGTCGAATACAGTGAAAGTAATGAGTATGAACACAGTGAGGCAGCGCTGGCTTAAAAAATGTTCAACTTTTTAGTAAATTTAGAAAGAAGATATTGTTTAATAAGTAATTTTTTTTCGTTTGACTTAATTTTATATTGTATTATTTTAAATCTCTTTTATATTATATGACTCGAAATTTTTATTTATACTATATAAACAAATAACACGCAATACGGCTGAAAAAGTAATGAAGCCGCGCTTTGTGATAATATACGTGATTTCATTATGTTTTTAACATAAAGCTGTCTTGTTTCAAATATGAAAATTATCGTTCAAGTTTTATTATTGCATTGTATTAATTTAAAGAATAATTTCCAAATGCTGGAACTATGAATAAAAGATAATAATATGTAAAATAAAGTTTAACCAAATCAGCATGATTAGCAACGCAATCTCTTCATTCAAAATGCCTATTTATTTTTACATAAAATTCCTTACTGTTACTTGTCATATATTGGTAGTTTATATTATGTTGATTTCTTTGTATGTTGTTTGTTTGCACAGACTTCCTTTTTTTTACTTATAACATGATATAGTAACGCAAACGGGTGTGGTGTTTCATTATCTTAGGTTTTTGCTTTTTTAATTCTCAGACTTCTGAAACAAGCGCGGTTTCATTGTATGTACTGTCCAGTGTGTTCAACTAAATTTTCTTCCACACATTTCTTTAGTATTTTCAGATCAATCGTAATCCTCCAAAATAAGTTTTATATGATAACATTATTATTAGTTGTGAAAAAATGTTAAAATAATTCAAACATATAATTTACCAATTTATAATGTTTTATAGAATTTGATATTTTTTATGCACATAACATTATTCGTTTTTTAATATAAGACACATAAATAAAGAATTGATATATAACTAACTGGTATAAGGAAATTATTATTATTGGCTATGATTGAACCTTTTACGCCCACCAGGTTTGTATTGAAAAAAAGGAATTTCGACCATTTACTCGGAGTGTGATCGAATATTTACATCTTTGTACAGTGGCTATAACATTATCCATAGAATAAGCGATGAAATTTTCATTGCTTTATCTGTGTAGTTTATATAATGAACAAAAATCCAATCTTGTTGCGTTTGAAAACTGAGGTATTCTCATTCCATGTTATGCTGTAAGCATTTTCTTTGACCGGTTTGCAGAAACTTCGAATATCAAATGCTAAATTTGAAGTCGTTCCGAAAATTTGGGCAAAATGAAAACGCTTTTCCTTGTTGTCGGATATAAAGACATAGGCCCTGTTACGCATAGCGGAAAAAAACACGTAAAATAAAAAGCGCCAGAACGAAATTCGGCAAAATCGTCAATATAATGAAAAAATGAAATTGGCAAACAATACCTCACATATAAATACGAAAAAGGACTTGTGTGTATAATTAATAATAATAAACAAACTAATTCAATACATAATGTCAAAGTGAATATAATTTAATTCAAGCAATATACGATAATTGTTTTGCGCTGTTATTTATTTTAATCAAATTCAAGTAATAACAACGCATCGAAATATTTTACAGATCATTTTTAAAGTTCTTAACGATTGTAAATATTACATCTTGCACTTTTCCCCAAATTGTTTTGCGCCGTACACATTTCTGTCAACTAACGAAAGAGACTATTTTTTGCAGTTAGGTTGCAAAATGTCTTGTTATGTTTTTAATGTGACAGCTGATTCGAAATGAACACAAAAAACTCAAACCATCCAGCAAAAATAGAAAAATATTTTTAAATAAATAATTGTAAATGACTTAATATATTTAGCCTATTAAAAGAAAATTGAATAAAAATATTGATGTTGTCCATCAGAAAATTCGAAAAAATTAGTCAATCTTCTTTAATGTCACAAGGCCAAGTTTTCGCGCTGTGGATGATTAAATGTGTGAAAATTCGATATATTCGATATGTTCATACAATATTCATTCATTAAGGCTTATGTGTATAACAGTGTATCAAGAATACATGCATGTGGGATGTGTATAAAATTATTGACTGCTTCCTACAATTGTAAGCCGTTGAGAGATACTCTTGTATAAAATATTTTAATTTTTTTTTTAGAATCAGTTGAGATTTTGGACGAATTAGAAAATAGAGTCTTCTGTCCCTTAAATCGAGCTTTTATATAATTTTTCCATGTAAATCGTTCGTTAATATGTAAGCCAAGACATTTTATACAGCTTGCCGGGACGATGCCACCATCAGAAAGTCAAGAAACCTTACGTAGTGTGAAAGTAATAGCAATAGTGTGAAAGCGTCATTTTATTAAGATGCCTTTATAGGTGGTAGGAAACATTCCTTGGACCACGAGATGAAAATAATATCGCTGTATCATCTGCGTAACGTAGATTGCTATAAGTGAAAATTGTATAGAATATTAGATGTTCAGCCTTATTCCTGAATATAATGGAACCCATAATGGGGCCCATTCACGCGACATTTTTTTATACAAAATCTCTGCGAGACATTGGCAATAAACAGTATCTACAATTTCTTGATGCTATTGATTTGTCGAATTTATTGCAAGTTGTGTATTTATATAAAATATTTTCTGAGAAAGTTAAGCACCTACAACCAAATATTTTGAAAGTGCTAATTCTAATTAAATGTGGAATATGCTTTGTGATAAAGGTAGTAATGACCCTAATGAACTAAACTTAAAGGCTACTAATGTTTTCATACTAATCACAATTCACCACCTATTCAAAGATTTCATAGCCAGAGACAATTCTTTTTCTTTGATGAAAATATCTTCTTCCTTACTAATTTCGTATCACGAAATTGATTTCATTTTTGTATAGCTACACATGTATTATGTTGTACACGTGTATATAATTCTGTACATAAATACATTCAGATCTACATCTCATAGCAACTTTTTGTTGCTAGACGTAAAATCGAACATACATGTAGATTGATTCAGTTACTATTTACTCAGTCGCACAAATTTATAAGTACAGCGGTTATTAGGCACATGTTTATCTTAACATTTGTCGTCATATTGTCGTCTACATCACGGAAAATTATCTATTAATATGATATTTTGCAACATTCCATATAAAAATCGGCTTTTGTCGTAACGTCACGGAAAATTGTTGAAGTACAAACATAAAGAGAAATGCTTAACGCTAACACAATTATAAACCGTATTAAACTTAGTTATCCCAAGTGAACAAAAGCCCTACGGATGTAGTGAGGCTGTCGAAGAGTATACAAGCAGTGGAGAAACACAACGCCCAGACCATGAGGTACTTATTATTACTGAAAATTATCGTTCTTTCCTCTTTTTGTTCATTAGTCAGGAAGGTATATGTAAACATGCAAGAAACTTTTGCCTGACTATCTTTCGGTCTGCCAAGGGGAATATCAATTCTGCTTTCCTCACTATCCTCTCCTTTGTCTAGAACGGAAGAGCGCACAAGACGCTCTTGTCCGACTGTCCTCTCTTGTACAAAGGGGATGTCCTTCCTTCTTTATTATTCGTTCATATACCGAGGATGGGGTCAGTAGTAACAGGCGCCCAAAACGCTCTTGCCTCGGTCCTTCGGCCTGCCAGTGAATCTCAGAAGCCCAAGTTTTTAATAGAGTGATTACAGTTTTCTAGATCGCTTATTTTTACCTTTCTGGCCGATCGATCATTTATTATCCGCGCAGTATCGATATTGGAATGCGCTGCCGTAGACATTGAAATCCTTTGATGATTCCTTGAATACTTACGAAGAAAATCATTCTCAATGTTAAAAATGTAATTTATTTTGTTGCTAGCAGTAAACTATTACTATTGACAATCAAGAAGCAAGGGAGTTACGCCATTCCATTATACTTATACTTATAACCTCTCTTGCATATGAGGTTTATATGTCTTAAACTATGTACATTGGCCTATGATTTTATAGTTACAAATAATAAATTAGACGAAATAAAGATAAATAAGATTAATAGTTTTTTGATCAATCAAAGCTAATGAAGTTAAAAGATGGAAATCTTCTTCAAATCCGAAGCAGTAAGAAACAAAGTAAGAAACAAAGTTGCAATGATTTGTTGCGTTATTTAAATGTTCATCACAATCGTCATTCATCGATATGGAATGATGTTGCGGAAACTATAAAATGTTAGTACACGAGGAGAGGGTGTGTATTGAAAAGGCGCACCCCGTTAGATGTATACATCATTTACGTGATCATCAAATACTTCATGTTCTACGTTATCTACGCGGGGCTTTGGTAGGTGAGTCGATGTTAAATATAGTAGAAATGGGAATAACTGTGCGGCAGATGAAATTTCTGCAAAGAAAAAAATTTTAAAAAATATTGGAGAGCGATAAATGTACAAAAAATGTTTAATGGAAGTTTTAAAGTAAGAAATACTTGTCGGTTTACGATTCTGAATATCAATCAAAATATTCAAATTTGGGTTAACGATTCTCGTTATCAAAAAATTATACTTAGACGTTCGCCGCAGGTTTCAGTGCTATCATTTATTATGCATTAGTAAAACAGGATAGAGAGGTAGCTGACGCACCCTATACTTATCCAAATTTGTTCAAAGAGATAGCAATTTCTGGTTTAACATAAGCTGAGAGCTTATTTCACAACTGGGGGATCATCATATAACTTTGAGATAATCTCTATCTACGTTAAAATACAACTGCGCATGAGATTGTGGCAATCACTTTTTTTTTTATGCTCAGTGCTAATGTAAATTGTGAAGCACTCAAAGTGTGTATCTCTTTGGTGTTGCTTTTCTTACACAGTTGCATTTTAACGTAAAGAGACTATCTCAAAGTTACTTGATGACTCGACTGATGTATATACATAATCATAATGCAAAAATAGAAAAGTTATCAAATCCATGTGAATGCTATAATATACGTAAAGCGAACTTAGTTAAGAATGAAGAATAAAAAGCATTTAAATAATACAAATTTTATTATTTTCCCGCTTTGAAACGAGCCGTCTTAATCTTAACTTTCTCAGGCATTCTTCCACTCTTCCGCGAAGAAAAAAACAAAACGCTTCTTTTAATTTTCTTGCAAAAGAAAGAAGGGTAACCAGTTATTATTGAATTTTTTTTTTTTTTTTTGGCGCAAAAAACATCTAAGCTAAAGTAAGGCGAGCGAATTGCTTTAAATAACAATATAGTTTAATATAAATTAATTAGTATAGTTTGAACAATGAGTTCTAGACCAAGAAAAGGGCGCTCTGCTGCAAAAAATTACGAAAGTGAAAGTGAAAGCAATGCGATGTCCAATTTCAAAAATAAAAACAAAAACCAAATAATTACTGATTCTCAAAGTGATTTGGAATGTAGCATAGTAGAAGTTGTTGAACTGGATTCCGAAGAAGAAGCGACAATTTCGATGTCATCCTTAAGACTTTCCGGCGATACGGAAAATCCTAAAAGGTCTTGTTTGCCTGAGAACGGTAATATAGTTAACCAGAATAACATTTTAGTAGAGAATAATAACGAACCAATAGACATCATGCCACCCACTAAGCCCAGTTCTGACGATTTAGAATTCCTAGAAGAAAAAGTTGAAGTTAGTGGGAGAATGTTATTCGGCTTTAACACACCGAAAAAGAAAAATTCTATGGCGTTAGCTGCTTTAAATACACCGAAAATACCTAGTACACCTAAGTCGATGGGAAAGCGTTCAGCGAAAAACCTTAAAACTCCAGCATCAGCTTCAAAAGTAACTGGTAAATCTCTGTTGGTGCCAAAAACTCCTTCACGTATAAGACGTAATGTTAAAAAACGTAAGTTTTCGTTCCTAGTTTTTGTATTTTACTAATTTTTTTCTTTTAAAAATTGTGATGTGCAGATATTAATAAAGTTCTGGACACACACAACATTGCAGATGGTGATTTTTCCGTAAGCGATAGTGAGTATGAACCTTCCGACATGGAATCCAATAGTGATGAAGAACATTCCTCTACAACGGATGATGATTCCGGACCTCCCTATGAAGGCAGAAAAACTCTTCCAATTACAGTATCAACGCTACTGAAGACAGGCCCAACATTACGTTCACGTTCTGCTATAGCTAGAATTCAAAAACCATCTGATTATATACCCGAAAGTGATGAATACTTTCAATCACACTCCAACAGCAAAATTCATACATCTGATCACACCTTAGACCGTTTGAAAAATCCTCGTTTACCGGCCGATCGCTTGTTCGCCTTGCTATCTCATATGAAACTTTCTGCTGAACACGAGCAATCCATAAATGATCTGATGGCAGATTATAGATCATATTTCACAAAATGGCTTTATATACTACATGAAGGCTTTAATTTGTTAGTATATGGTTTGGGCTCAAAACGTCAGTTACTTTTATCATTTCATAGAGAAATTTTAGCTGAACAACCGGTTGTCGTAATAAATGGCTTCTTCCCTAGTCTAACTTTGAAAGATATCTTAGACAGTATTGCCAATGATATCTTAGATATCGGTATAAATCCAACTAACCCTCACGAAACCGTAGATATAATAACAGAAGAATTTGCTTTAATACCTGAAACACATTTATATCTTATAATACATAATTTGGATGGACCAATGCTACGAAATAATAGAACTCAAGCTATTTTGTCAAGGTTGGCTAAAGTGCCAAATATTTATTTGTTAGCCTCTATTGATCACATCAACACACCATTACGTGAGACATTTATTAGATATTTCAGTCTCAGTTGTTAAACTTACTCTTCATTTTCTGTTTTTGTTATATAGTGTGGGATAACACAAAACTTAGCAACTTTAATTTTTCATGGTGGGATTGCACTACCATGTTATCCTATAGTGACGAAACAGCTTTCGAAAATTCATTACTAGTACAATCCACTGGCGAGTTGGCCTTGTCGTCGTTGCGCAGTGTTTTCTTATCTCTAACAGCAAATTCAAGAAATATTTACATGATTATTGCTAAGCATCAATTAAAAAATAAAGGAACAGCCAAGTATCAAGGTATTTGAAAATTTTTAAATTAGAACAATATATAGTAAAATATTTTAATATTATTTTTGTATTCATATCAATTTTTAAATTGAACAAACCGACCTACTTGCAAAAGACTCATGTCTTATGTAAAACTTTTCTATGCATAAGCATAAAAACCCTCTACCTCAAAAATTGAGGAGATTAATTTTTTCCTTCAGGTGAAAATATATATATACTTGATCAATAGACAATTTAAAGTCGGATTAGTCATGTCCGTTCATCGTTTGTCGTTTTTATTGCACCGTTCGCTGCTGAAAAAATGTCATATAATGCTAAAAGCCTTTCTTAATTGATGGGCACAGACTACAATTTACTACAATCAATTATATAACGCACGTAGAGAAATTCTACGTTTAGTTGTCAAGTATTTATCTTAGAGCAAGTATATGTTTTGTTTTAAAGAAATTTGTCTTACTTTGTGTGTAAAAAGTAAAGATAGTATTGTCTATTTCTTATTTATTTACTTATCTATTTCTTATTTTTTTATTTACCAGTTCCTTAATTATTTTTTTTGTCTATTTCGTATTTATTTATTTATCCATTTTTTCTTTTTGTTTCCTATCTCTAGGTATGCCTTTCAAAGATTTGTACTGGAGCTGTCGTGAGTCATTTTTAGTCAGTTCGGATTTAGCACTGCGTGCCCAACTCACTGAATTTTTAGATCATAAATTGGTGAAATCAAAGCGTAGTATTGATGGATCTGAACAACTAATCATTCCTATTGATTCATCTTTATTGCAACAGTTCTTAGATGAACAAGAAAAAAAATAATTTGAAATGTTCGCAAAATTTATGCTTGTTTGATGCTTTTTTAATTTACCTATTTCTTTTAAGAAATTTTTTTCTAATTTGTTTTAGTTTCAGTTTCAATTTATCAAAATTTGTCATTAATCATTTGTACAATATATGCCTTATTTTCGTTTCATTTATTTATATTTATATATTTATTTTTTTCAAAGTTTCTTGATCGTTATAGTTCTATTTCGCTAGAGTCAACTTATGTTCGTTATAATCGTTTCAGTAAATGAACAGCAAAAGTTCTGTAAGAAGATTGTAATCGTCCTATTTGGCTCAAAATCCCCTTATATCTTTATGTATGTAAGAGCAAGGAAGAATGCTGAGGTCGCTGTGTACGCGTCATTTTTGGAGAGTTTTTTAATTTAACCTGCCTTCGTATAAAATTGAAAAGTTTTCGCTGAATGATCAAAATTTGATATTGCTTCAGTGCCTAGTCCATATCGGAAAATTACGATTCTTACTCCAATATAATTTTCAAAAGTAGACTCAAAAGTATAGTCGAACCACCAAGAAAAGTGAGTTCATATGTTGACTCAAGTCAAAACTAAAATCGCACAATCGTCGCGTGGGGCATAATCTTCGTATAAAATCCTTAAGTAGGATCAAGAAAAATGCAGATATTATTAATAAATAAATTTATCATATTTTGCCAAGCTTGCTTTTCCAGTTCATTGGGTTGATGAGATCTAACCGTAATTACCGCGCTGTATTTGCCAATATTTATTAGTTATTGCAAGAATTGGATGTTGTTGTTATATGGTTTCGATCTGATTTACCAAGAAGAGACAAAAAAAAATAAAAAATTCGGTGAGATCTTCGGGGTCTTCACTTAATGAGATTTTTTTTTTTTGAAAATGGTTAAAATTGCAGATAAAAAGAAAAAAATAATTAATAAAAAGTGCATTGATTATTTTTCGTATATATTCATATATCTATTCTTTCGAATACTATTCACATAACAAAAATTTAGCGCGATTTGTTGCATTTTATCACAAATACTCGCCGCGCGTAACGAATCATAGCACACATAAATATATATTTTATAATCAGCATAAAATTCGGAGTTCAATTAAGCATTTCTTACTTGCGACGAAGAACTTTAATTTAATCCTAAATTTAATCCTAAGGCCGTTTAAAAAGTTTGTGTAAAAAGATCTTAAAAAACTTATATGTTTTCAACAAAATGCTTCATAATTTCGATGGAAATTTCAATAGTTTCTAAGACGAATATATCAAAGATGAAAAAATTTATTAATTGTTATTGGGGACTAAAAAATTTTCAAATGGGAACTTTGATTCCTAAAAACCTAATTATTGAACGTATCACGTAAGATAGTTTGTTCCGTTCGGTTAGTTTGTTATTTTCACACTGATATGTTTACGTAGTCACCGCATTAGTATTCAGTAGATATATCAATCATATATCGTATTATATATGTCATATATAATCTGCATTACATTTTCTCGGTGAAAATTAAAGAGAAATTAAAATCTGATTTAAAGTTCTGAAGAATTTGGTAGATAAAAGTTAAGAAAAAAGGAAAAATTGTCAGTTTTTCATAATTTCCGACGAGATCTTAAGGGTCGGTTTTGTTAATTTTTGAAGGATAGAATTTGAAACAACGTTGATTCTTCTGGTTAAAGTTTTGACAGAGTATTTTTTTTCGAAAGAAAACCTGTTATTCGCTCTATTTTGTGTAGTGTTCTTGAATATTGTTGTATATTATATTTAGTATATTTTATTTATCATCGCTAGTCGATGTAGAATTCAATTATTCCACTATATAGTTTCATTCCAAAAATCTTTTATTGTTACATGCGCAAAAAAATTAAGAATGAAAATGAGAATGAAACGATGGTTACATTTGTTGTTTATTTTTCATGCCAAACGCAATATTTGCATTTTTAAAAACAAAGAACTCTCTAACAATACAGTGATAAAATATATTTTTTTAAACTATTATTAAAAACAGTTTAGTCAGTGGGGTCTGCAAAATTGTGAAATTTTTTAAAAAATAATTTTATATATAAATGAACTATATTTTCTTTGTGTCAGAAGACACGTGAGTTTATGTATATTATTTTAGTCAATTGAATATAGTTTTATTGCAGATGGCATTTATGCGCTCCTTATCAGAGGTATGCGCGTATGGGGTGACTTTTTTCTTTTTTTTTTATAATATAATAAATAGTGTCAAATAAATCAATCAATTATTGGTATATTTAGGAAGATGGTCTGAAACCCGATGTTGTTTGCGATGCAGATTTCAAATCCATAAACTTCACTAATTCAGAATATGATAATTTGGATCATTCAACTGGTCGGTCCTTTTTACTGTTGGATGCGAATGAATATTTGCATATTGCAACGCCGGAACTTTTTTGTAAGAAACTAAAATGCTCCGATACTGCTAAAATGAAGGTGGTCTCCATATTTGGAAATACCGGTGATGGGAAGTCTCACACAATGAACCACGCCCTATTTCAAGGTGAAGAAGTGTTTAAAACCTCACCTGAACAGAACTCGTGTACACTGGGTGTTTACGCCGCTATTCAACCAGATCTAGGAGTTTTATGTTTAGATACTGAAGGTCTACTCTCGACATCATCGCGCAATACTAAACGTATGCGTATGTTACTGAAAGTAAATTTTGTGATAATATCGTGATAAGTGAAAGTCTCGCTGCTACTTACCTTTATATTACAGATATTGGCCATATCAGATATTGTTATATATCGTACGCGTTCAGAGAGACTTCATAGTGATATGTATGACTTCCTGGGGACAGCCTCCAAAGCATTTTGCTTGCATTTTTCTCAAGCTTTACAGTCGATGTCTATTCCCGGTGCAACTAATTTGGGCCCTGCTGTTATAATCTTTCACGAAACTAAGCACACAAATCCTTTGGAAAATTGTAAATTACGCCATTGTTTTTAAGTAAGAATATGTTAAAACTTTATCTTATACATTTAAGCTGTAGAAGAGAGCGCTGAGGACAAACTGCGCGATTGCTTTAATCGATTTAATTACGACATTAAAGCATTCAGCTCATTGCGTTATGTGGGTATTCAAACATCGATCGCTGAAACCACTGACTACAATAAACTTATTGCTGCATTAAGAATGGAATTGGAAAACACAACAGTACGTTCTCCTCGCCAACCAAGTGTAATTTTCAAGGCAATACGGGCTCTTAATAAAAAATTTGCTGGCGAAATTATAGAGAAATCTATTAATCCATTTCCTGAACAGTATTTTACCTGTCCTATATATTGCGCCTCTTGTAATAGACGTTGTCAACGTTCTATGGGACATGATGGCGACAGCCACCTTAATCCGCAACCATGTCAACATCAGCATCAATTTGAAAACAAAGTGGAAATTTGCAAGTCTTGTTATAATAATGGTCGAGAAGTAATTGTAATGCGCAAAGAAACGTGGACGTACATTATAATCGATTGCCCTCACTGTGGAGAGGTTGCTAGAAATTGGAAGTACTGGGGGAGTACCACAGATACTTCAGCTGTACGGTGCGTATATGTTTAATTTTTAAGTTTAATTAAACTTATTATACATAATTTCAAATAAAATCATTTTAGATCACAAACTATTCATGTTTGGAAGGATGAAAATGTAGCGCCCAAAGGTCCCATTCATTCAGGTCAAATAATGTTAGACCGTGTTAATTATGTGTATGAAGCTATAAGTAATATATCCTCGCAACCTGCTGGTGCACTTAAGGAATGGTGCGCTGACAAAGTTGCTCCAAAGTATTGGAAACCCAATCATGAAATTATTGTAAGCATTCATTGAAGCTAATACACAAAATCAATTTATTTGATATGAGATCACGACAAATAACACTATTTTATAGAATTGCTTTTCCTGTAAGAAAAACTTCGAAAAATTTGGTATACGTAAACATCACTGTCGCGGTTGTGGAAAAGGATTTTGCGACGCTTGCACCCAAAACAGAATGCCAGTGCCAGCCCGAAAATGGAATGAACCCGTTAGAGTATGTAACGATTGCCGTCAGCAATTATTAAAGCACCCAGGTTGATTGTACACATATAGCATAACAATATTTGCTTGATTTTATCGTTCTCTTTACAGACAAAATCCCCCAAAGTACTGGTATCAATAACGACGATACTAATTTAGAAATTGTACAGGTAAGCCCCGAAGCTGATGTAACTGTTCGGAAATGTGGAGAAACTTTGTATAACACGGTTACCAAAGTTGCATCCGTTGCTTTAGAATGTACAAAAGGTATTTTTGAAAATCATATTAAAATTTTCTAAATTACGAAACTCTAATAATACTTATAGAAATCATAAAAGACTCTGCTCGTCCGGATTATTGGATTCCAGATGTGGAGGCTCTCCAATGTAGTATATGTAAGGTGCTCTTCGGAACGGCGGAAGAATTAGTTTCAGTCCATTTGAATAATAACACATTAAGTCCTGAGAAAACATTTACAGGGGGCGATTGTAGACGTCATCACTGCCGTAAATGTGGCCAAGGTGTCTGTTCTAACTGCTCACAGACTCGTCAAGTCGTACCTGAGCGCGGCTGGTTCGATGAGGTCCGAGTATGCGATTCCTGCGCTAGTGACAAGTTGTTACCCATCAGTAATCTTAATAATGGTACCAGTATCATAAGCGAAATCAAACCCAAATTTGATTAAGTTTTGGTATTTTTTTTCACTATTCCAATGTAAAAGGCAATAGTAATTTTTGTTTCTTAAATATTTTTATTCTTTTACGATGAATTTCCTAACTGTAAGCTTAACAATGCTGCTCATATAAATATATTTGTATAGAGGTGTCTCTCGTCTGATCTGTATATATATTTATATTTAATATACATATATTTGTATTGCATTGAAGAGGCACACTATTCTTGAATAAGCTGACGTACTCGTTCATCGTTTTTCGATTAAATTTATTTATTTTCTTCTTCAAGTGAGCTTATATGATAATTCGAAAATATATTATATCATCAAGAAGTGGTCCCAATTAAAATTAAAAATATGTTTTTGGATCAAGTTTGAAAATAGGCGTGAAAGGTTCAAAAACATAAAATTAATAGTTAAAAATTTAAATAACCTCAAAATAGGTCATTATGTAGAAAAAATGTAGTACAAGCAAAGCGTGAATGAAATTTCTTATAATAATAAACTCAAGCCTTACGAAATTGTTCGAGGTCATTGGTATTAGGATTCATGTAAAATAGATAAAAACATCACCGTACAAAATATGTATAGAATAGGTAGTATGGTCATAATACCAATGATAAAATAATAGCGTAGTATACATATAAGGAAGCTGTATTCGACTTACGGCGAATATAGGATATCCAGCAAATAGAAAACAAACAAAAAATCATATTTGTCGCGCTTCGTTTGTTTTACACTAGAACTGACGAAATTATATATGCAAATATTTACATTAAAATCCGTTTGAAAATTATTGCTGAAGTTCCGAAAACTGCAAAAATTGAAATAGAAACTTGAAATTAACAGAAATAGCTGAGCATCGATTGATTCCACAGTAATAGATCTGATGGGGGTCACAATATTTAAAAATGTACAACAAAATCTTCAGAAATACATTCGTATTTCTAATATAAAATGAATTGAATCAAATAATTTGAGTTAAATTTTTTTAACATATCCTAAACAGTTGTCAAAAGATATTGCAAAGTTAAGATCGAAGGCATCGACTTCAGCTTAAATTGAACGGCTATATAATATTAGTGGAAATGAAGATAAAAATCAATTTGAAAAAATTATCTGAAAAAATATTCCGTTTTCGATCACACATCCAACTTGAAAAATTAGAAAATTGTATTAGTAGTTATCACCTCGCAGTATATTTAACGAATCGTCAGGTCTCTAAATGCTTTTGTTAAAAATATTCCTTTTGGTGAAATTAATAGCAGTATTTCGATTTCTAATCGATGAATAAGTAGTGCTGAGCTATATAAAGCAATGTACTCAACTGATAGCAAATTATGTTTTGCAAAAGAACTAGAAAATTGATTGATTGATTTTGTTTCGTTTATAAATTATGAATAGAAATGATTTTTAGAAATTATAATTTTATTCCTTTCCATAAAAAAGATTACCAACAGGAAAGTTATATAGTTCCCCGAAAAGCACCAAATAAAATAAGGTGAACAATTTTGGCCTTTTCGCAATAAGGAGGAATGTGGCCGTTAAAATTTATTGTTATATTATTAACAGTCATTAAAACCTTTTGAAACATAATAAACTTAAGATAAGATTTTTTTTTTTTTCAAGCTTGAAATTCGAAAATTGTTTTTTTTAGTGATTTCGTCAGTTCTACAATTAACAACTCTTTTAAGGTTTGGGATTGAAGGTGGCATGTCCAGTGTAGATAAGTCAATCGTACAAGAAATTCGAAATAGTTGTCGTATTCAATTCGTATCTGTAATCGTTCAGTGAATACAAGTTTATATATATCCAAATGGGTTCCAACCAACCGCATTTTCAAATAGAGGCCTACTATGATTAAAAACAAACAGTAGTTTTATCTCGGCAAATGTTATCTTATTGCTAACTATGTGATAATTGCATTGTAAAAGCATGGCGTAGAAAGAAAGCAATTAAAGGATAAGAAGATATTGAAATGAAAAGCTTTCCACCGCACATTATTATTCAATATCATCAAAAATGAGGAACTCAATAAAATGTTCGTGCAATCGTCCTTGTATTAATACCCGAAACCTGAATAACTGAACACTACAAAATGCATATTCCTTTAAAGATGTAGATTACACGACGTATGCCTGTGCTGATATTGATTTAAAATGTTGTGGCAAATCTGCAATATATTCCGAACCGTTATACTAATTTGAATTGACACCTTTTGCAATGCAACGCATTGTTTTTGCCGTCCGTGTGGTGAACAATATACCTATGTAAATCGATAACTGTAAACACTTTCGATTCTCATTTAGAATTATTGAAATTATACGCGTCTTTACCTTATCGGAACGATGAGTAGCGTTTTCTCACTTCGCTTCTCATACGAAACTGTAAAGCCGCCTTTACGGCAGGTACCCCCTACACCCGTTAACCTTCTATAGACATTTGTTCGAAACCAGGGATGTGTTGTCTGCTTGCCTGTTTATAGTCTGAATTGGATTTTTCAAAATTTAGATTAGAATCATCGCGAATACAAAGTCCAATTTTAGCATTGTTTTTCATGTCTTTGGAGTACTTAAGCAAATTTATGCCGATTATGGTAATTATTTATAGCACAAGAGTTCGCACGAATGGTATACTATTTCATTACGTGTCGCATGAAACACGCCTAAACCTAAAGCACTAAATCTAGTTAACTAATCAAACCCATATAGCAGCAAATCACCATAAGAATCTCAATACACAATACAGCAATAATAAAGTTTCACGTTCGTAGCAAAATACGAACCATGATTTGACAGAAAGTACTCTTTCTACAATCCAACATGGGCGTGGCATATTTTTAATTGGTAAAGAACACGACTTGGCAAAAAAAATTGCAAGAATGGATGAGATATAAATAAAGAAATATGATAAATAAAGCAGTAGTAGTAAGTAGTATGGTATACTTAAGTAAGGCAAGTTGCATAAAGAATTCTTATAAATATGGAACACCGTCATATAAATATATCCATGACTTTTTTTTTTTGATATGTTAAAATGACAAAGACGAATGAATAGATTAAATCAAAGAATTGTAAGTTGACATCGTAATATATTTCACTATAAGAAATAAAGCCGCAATGATAAGCGTTTCCAGTACACAAATCAATTTAATTGGAATGTTTACCACTTACACACACACACACACACAAATAATAATGAAAAAGACGATAATAGAAATCACGGGGAAAAAAGTACCGCTCGTACTGGTTTCTTTTTTTTTCTTGATTTTTAGTTCTGAAATATAATATTAGTTTGGGGAAAAGGTAATCCATCCAATCTTATAAGAACTTCAGGACTTTATTTAACATTTCGAATTGGAAAATAATGGATTACCTTTTCCCCAACCTAATATAAAGATTTTCGTAAATTCTCTTTCTCGACAAGAGAGGGCAATTCGAAACTATCATGGGATAGTCGATTTAAGTTGTTTTCAGTGCGATTTCCAGGCCTAGCGACAATGTGCCCGTCTTTAGTTTGTGTTTAAACAGTTTTGTAATAATCGTGAAATTTGCTTACCCATCGGATAGGTAACGTATATATGCATAAATGTTCTACAAATTAGCAGCACTTCATAAGTAATTGAAATTAATATTCCCTTTTTGCTTACTCTCCTCCCTTGTCACATTCTAGCTCAGGCGAGAATACGTTATTGTATATGATATTATTACGATATACTATGTATATATGTACATACAGCTTTTTTGGTAATCTCAACTTTTTTTTTTTTTTTTGAAACTTAAAAAATGGAGTGAGGAGGAGGGACGGAAGAGATAAAGTTTTGCTCTGTAATAAAACGGAAAGACAAACATCGTTAATCCGCCCACAATTTAAATAATATTTTAATTTCATCTAAGAAAAAAAAATTACGTTTAATTTTGTTGGTGCAGACAAATTGTTGTGAACGTAATTGTCATTTCAGACAACAAATGGCTGATTTCTGATCAATAATAAATAAAATGCAGTATCGGATATGTATACATATATACATATATGTTACGAACAACTGAATACTATAATATAACTCTTGTAGTGGGCACAGAAATCAACCATAACTCCTATAGTGGATATAACAATGAAACGTGTAAGCACTTTGGCTTTAAAGAATTAAGATTTAAATTTAATTACTTTTGAGTGGGACTTTGATAGATAAAAAAAAAATCACACGTTGCTAATATTTAAATCAAACATTAAGAGCAAATATATATATATATTATATATATTTTATATACACATTTACATAAATGTGTTTCTTTAAATGTTACGTGCAGAGCATATAATTTAAAAAAAAAAAACCTACAAAATAAATATTTAAAAATTTTTTATGTGATAAACTAAAAATGTATAATTTAAAGCTATTTGTAATAAATATACATATAAAAAATTTTGCTAAAAAGCGAAAACCCCACTATCTCAACTAACGGCGTGATTATTACTGGAAACGGTCGAAATTATTTTCATTACAATTTTCTTATAAGATTCCGTTGCGATTCGTGAATTGGTGACCAATTTCCATTTTTTTTTTTGCTTTGAATTGGTATTAGCGTTGGCAGACGGACAGTAGCTAAATCAGGTCAAAATTTCATGTTTATCAAGATCGTATATACTTTATGAGTCATCTGATGCGCATTTTGGACGTTAAAAGCAAAATGACAAAATTAGTATACCTGTAGCATCCGGTAATGGGTTTAAAAAAAAGCAATTTGTTTGGCTTATGATGCTGTTCCCTGGACGTACATGTCCTGCATGAAATTGTCAACAAAGCGCGTTACTTTAAGACGAGATTTAAATGTATTTTTAAAAACCACAGCTGCATCAAAAATAATTTTGGAAGGTTCCGCAAAAACATTTGCTTCATTTTTCTCGAAGACTTCAGCATCACTTGAATTGCTGTTCTCTCCAGAAGAACGGCTTCCGTCATCTTTTTTAGAAGACTGTGTAGAGAAATTTGTAACTATTATTTTGAATATATCTAAAACATAATTGTCGTCCATTCTAAAAGCCAACAATATATCAGCAGAGTTTTGCAGAAATAATCGCTGCGCCATGGTCGATACTACGCTTTCTATACAAATTGGAATCTTAATATCATAAGTACATAAATTGTTATATTCACAATCAGACAAACCCAATTCAATGTCATCAGGTAGATTGTGTAAAACTATCTTAGCCGAATAATGGCGTATCGCAGGATCATCATCCATTAATAGATTTAGTAGAAGACCTATAAAAGCTCGTATAAAACTTAAGCGTTTCTTTTCTAAAGCCTTAGGATAATAAATTGCAATACAAGCCAGTGTATTAGCAGCTTTAAATCTGTAATAATCCCATAATGAAAACATATTATTCTACAGTTTCCCAAGCAATAATATCAGTTTTACACGGATTTACCTTAAGCAGTCCGGTTGCCACGGTTGAGCAATTTCCGTTAAGTGTTCTAAGCACAACTGAGCGTATTTATATTCAATACCGTGCATTTGTATTATTCGTTCGACGCAAAGCATTATTGGAAATTTAATATCACCGGGCTGCTTTCTTGATTCCTTAATTAGCTGCGTCAAACCGTAATCAAAATTATCTAATAAACTAAGTATTGCATAAGACTTCATTGCCGCCTGAGGATAATAAAACTGCCTCTTAACCACCTCTTTAAGAGTTTCATGTAAAGATTTACTCTGCCTTAATTCAGTGGCTAATTCATTTAAAACTTTCTCGGTCAAAACATTTACAAATTGCGATTCGAATTCATTTACTTCGAACTCATTAAAAAATTCGCCGATACTAAAATTTTCAGCGAAGGATAGGTACGGGAACGTTGAAGTTTGGAATTGAGCGCGTTTTAGCAATAACAGTATTACATTAAGGCAAGTTTCAGCTTGTTCCAGAGGCATTATTATAATTGGGGGACTTAGCGTATAATCGGACAGAGCACCATATGGAAGAGTTAAGCGCATAACATGCAGGTTGTAAATAAAATTTGATTTATGCAGCACCGGATAGATGTACGTTAAATTGGAATCAGTTAATAGTGGCAATGTGGAAAAATGTAGTAAGTCTTTCACAGTGATGTGATCAAATTTCAGAGCTGTCAACCTATATACACAAATAAACGAAGATATACGTTATTACCAAAACAAAATAGCTAAGTGAAGAGAAGAATATTTACCCGCTCAATATTTCTATGAATATATCCAATACCACTTTCATAATTACTGCGTTATTAAGATTTGTCAGCTCATGCAATGTGACCAAGGAGCAGCTAATATCTCCAATAAGTGCTGGACTTAACAAAGACTTATGATTCTTTATTAGGTAGAGGATCTAAACAAACCGAAAGTGTTACGTGTTAAAATAAGCAGAGAATGAGTTGTCATCGATGACCTTACTTGCAACAGGTTGCCGTGTAAGCTGTTCAATTTTATTTTTGATTTTGTTTGTATCATTATCTAAAAAAGAAGACCAAACCAAAAAGCAATTAAAATTTGGTTGTTTTGTGAGAAGACAAAGGAAGAAAGCTAACCATAATCTCGGCACACTTTTGCAATATCATGCTGTGAACTTCATCTTTATTAATTAAAGCCACTATGGCTTTAGCTGCCATTACACGTGTCTGCATTTCGGGACAGAAACCACATTCGGCTATGTGTGGTAAGAATTCCGAGAGTTTTAAATTTGATTCTGTGCCTTCAAGAGCTGAGGGATAAAGCCGGCTCATAATCAGTAGTAGTGGGTGCAATTTGTGCGCCTTCTGTTGCTTTTGTATTAAAAGACTGGCACGCTGCAGTTGTTCCAAAAAGTAGTCATATAATTTGGGATAGCGTAAAAAGAAAATACGACCAGTCATTTTGTTTCGGATATTTAAATTTTCTGAATCCTTGTTACGCTGAACACCAAATGTACGTGTAATCAATGCAGCAAATAGCAATGTAGCAGAATTTCTTTCCGACCAATTGTGATTGTCATAGCCATTAATTGCGGCTATGATGCCATCTGCTACGAATTCTCCAACGGCTTCATTAAGATCCGTACAACGAAAAAGAGCGCGGAGTATATTTAAGGCATGTATGCGACACTCAGAGCTTTTTTCATTTGCTGCGCACAACTGTAAAAGATGAGACATGCAACAATATAAAGATTTTGTGGAGCCAACCTTAAGCTCGGATGTGATTAATGCTTGAACCATAAATGGTATGCCAGCGCTGCGTCTGGTAGCACAAATTTTGTCATGATTGCTCTCTTGTGTAGAAATAAGGCTGATTAGATCCCGTAGCCATGTCATAGGCAAGGAATTTAAATCTAGTGATTCCACTGTCCATAAACGGCAACAAAGTTTCGAGAAACCAACATAAGCTTGTTCGAAGGCGCCACGATGCTTGGTTTCGGATAACAATAATTTGGAATGTTCACCAATTTCTAAGATTTGTTCTTTCGTTATAAGAAACTGTTCAGTTGATTTGTTAAATTGGATGGGAGAAAACATAACAATTTCCCCCAAAATGAGAGAAACTTCCTTAATACTGCGCCAAGCACATAATAGTACCATTTGAGATGTTGTCTTCACCGCGTATAAATCAATATTTCTAGCTTTGGGCGAAAGAATTTTGTGCGTACTTTTGCTCTCATACTCTTCGGAATCCTATACCAAGTAAATTACTTTGCATAAGTATATATAAGAAAAAAATATCTATAGTTTTACCTCTTGCCCAATAAATTCCTCATTGAAAGCGCTTAAATCGTTAGGCAGAAGACCTTCAGGCGAAGAGTTGTTGATAATAGGCGCTACAACCATTGTTAGTTCTTTACAAAACATTATTAATTCAGCCACAAGTATACGCCAGGAAATTTCCTGCGCTAAGCTTCCAAAATCTAACTTCTTCAGAATATGCTTAATAGCAAATAATAAGCCATACATGGGATTCCACTTGGCAGCTTCCAAAATGCTTTGTTTTGCCATCTTTAAACCTTGCTTCGCTGATAACAACAACCATTTAATAGCCGCGTATGGGCAATTCGCATAAGATGGCAATTCAAAATCACCAAATATTCGAGCGCTAGCTCGATTGCATAAAAACTCGAGTTGGTAAGCAGCCGTAACGGAGTCCATAGGACGAATAGAAGTCAGTAGCCTTTTTATTTCATCCAAATTGATATTCAAATCATTTAGTTCGATTAGATAACAATCCCCATTGTCTTCCAGAAGTTTGAGCATACTTACAGCAAACTCTTTGTTCATCTCATAGGAATCGGCGATTATTGAAGCAAGTGCGGGGACGGCCCTTTTGGGCAATAAAGTAATTAATTTCAAATTGCAATTAATACCGATACGCATACATTGTTCTAATAGTTGTAAAGATACAGATCGTCTGCCAAAATTGGCATCAAAAAACAAATTTTCCACCAATATACGCATAACGTCCTGCAGAAATTTTAACTCCAATGGTTGATTTTGCACCGCTTTGGGCGGTTGCTTACCTTTAAGAATTTTCACCAAATTAAGCTCACACCTGACTAACGCTTTACTTAGTAGAGCCAAGCTCTTCTGCCTGATGGCTGGACTCTGACAATTAGCATTGTATTCAATGTATGTGATTAAATGTTTGCATTCTAAAAGAGTTAACGGCTCTGTAGTTTTGTGTGTTTCTACCAAAAGACGTAATGCCATAATCCGTGTTTCATCGCAATTAGAAAGAATAGAAAGTTGCAGATTCTTGGAAAACTGTTGCATTATTTCTTGAAAGTTATCAATACGAATGCCCGACTTACGCACGGCCCATAAGGCTGATAACTTAGTACTAACAGGTATGCGAGGTTTCTCCTCATACGTTATAATAACTTGCACTACTCGCGGTTCACATTTTACTGCTTTTACAATAAGAATTTCTATATCGGCTAAGCGAGTATCCTGAGCAGCAGCAATATTTAGTAAATAATTAATCCAAATTTTAACCCAGTTTTCAAAAACTAACTCCTTGTGATGAGCAATCATAAGCGCTAAACAAAATGAAAATATGTTGATATTCGAAATTAGTCGTTTCAAAACGAATTGAAATTTTTTCCACTCACTTTCGAATAAATTATTTACAATAAAATCCCTGCCAAGGTTTGCCGCAAAAAGTTCAGAAAACAATTTCAGACAGTTCGTTATGATCTCTTCGGCTCCTAATATAACAGCAGCTTGTTGCAGAACCACACATTTCATAGATAATGATAAACGCTCGGAATTGCAGGCGTCATAGATCTTTTGCAACAAGAAATCAAACTCCACCTTTTTCGCTGCAGCAACGATATTGCGCATAAGATCACGACACAAATGACGCACACTGTCCATATGATGCTCTAAGTAGGCAACGGTGAAAATTAATAATTTACGTAGAATTAATTTTATGTCGTCTAAAGTTTGCGAATATTTTAACGCGAAATTTAGGATCAATTTTGAAATTTGATATAATGCACGGGTAGCGCAAAGCAAAATGTTAGGCACGGTAGCATTTAAATTAGCAATTTCGTCAATTTTGCCGCAAATATCTCGTATATCAGCGGAATGTTTTTGAAAATCATTTTGTTCACAAT